>CM056057.1:45265030-45397530 GCA_029574335.1 Rana kukunoris
CCCAGGCAATATTCCCCAAAACTAAAAAGTATTGCCCCATCACATATCCCCCCCCACACACGCAGTATTGCCCCTCACAACATAACATCCCCTACTCAGCAGAACCCATACATATCCCCCACGTTTTGAAAAACTCTATTATCAACCCCATCGCAGTATTGCCCCAACCTTAACTTAGCCACCCCACACAATGCAGTATTGCCCCATCACATATCCACCCCAACCACGCAATTGCCCCATCACATAATCCCCCCCCAATTGCAGTATGCCCCATTCATAATTCACCCACCACCCCACCAACGCACTATTGCCCCATCACATATCCCCCCCATGCAGTATCGCCGCATCACATATCCCCCCCAACCCACGCACTATTGCCCCATCACATATCCGACCCCCACACGCAGTATTGCCCCATCACATATCCCCACCACACACCCGTATTGCCGTCATCAACATATCCCCCCCACCCCACGCAGTATTGCCCCACACATATCCCCCACAAACACATGACACACCAGTATTGCCTCATCAGACATATCCCCCCCACCCACCAGTATTGCCTCATTTCTCCCCCACATATCCCATCCCCTACCCTCGCCCACTGTATTGCCTCATCGCATATCTCACCCAACAAGCAGTATTGCCCCATCACATATCCCACCCTCCCCCCCAAATCCCACGCAGTAGCCCCACATCACATATCCCCCCCCACCCACGCAGTATTGCCTCATACATATATCCCGATAATTCCCCCCCACACACCAGTATTGCCCCATCACATATCCCCCCACACACACAGTATTGCCCCATCACATATCCCCCCCCCCCCACACACACAGTATTGGCCCATCACATACCCCCCCCCCACACACAGTATTGCCCACATCGCATACCCCCCCACGCACTATTGCCCCATCACATATCCCCCCCCATGCAGTATTGCCCCATCCTCATAATCCCCCCCAATCCCACGCACTATATGCCCCATCACATATCCCCCACGCACTATTGCCCCATCACATATCCCCCACGCACTATTGCCCCATCACATATCCCCCACGCACTATTGCCCCATCACATATCCCCCCACGCAGTATTGCCCCATCACATATCCCCCCACGCAGTATTGCCCCATCACATTTCCCCCACCCACCCACGCAGTATTGCCCCATCACATTTCCCCCCCACACACGCAGTATTGCCCCATCACATATCCCCCCCCCACCCACGCAGTATTGCCTCATCACATACCCCCCCCCATCACATATCCCACCCCACGCAGTATTGCCCCATCACATATCCCCCCCACGCAGTATTGCCCCATCACATATCCCCCCCATGCAGTATTGCCCCATCACATATCCCCCCCACCCACGCACTATTGCCCCATCACATATCCCCCCCATGCAGTATTGCCCCATCACATATCCCCCCCCCCCACCACGCACTATTGCCCCATCACATATCCCCCCCATGCAGTATCGCCGCATCACATATCCCCCCCACCCACGCACTATTGCCCCATCACATATCCGACCCCACACGCAGTATTGCCCCATCACATATCCCCCACACACACGCAGTATTGCCTCATCACATATCCCCCCCACCCACGCAGTATTGCCCCATCACATATCCCCCACACACACACGCAGTATTGCCTCATCACATATCCCCCCCACCCACGCAGTATTGCCTCATCACATATCCCCCCCACCCACGCAGTATTGCCCCATCGCATATCTCACCCACGCAGTATTGCCCCATCACATATCCCCCCCACCCACGCAGTATTGCCCCATCACATATCCCCCCCCACCCACGCAGTATTGCCTCATCACATATCCCCCCCACACACAGTATTGCCCCATCACATATCCCCCCACACACACAGTATTGCCCCATCACATATCCCCCCCCCCCACACACAGTATTGGCCCATCACATACCCCCCCCCCACACACAGTATTGCCCCATCGCATACCCCCCCCACGCACTATTGCCCCCAACACATACCCCCCCCACGCACTATTGCCCCAACACATCCCCCCCCACAGCACTATTGCCCCAACACATACCCCCCCACGCACTATTGCCCCAACACATACCCCCCCCACGCACTATTGCCCCAACACATACCCCCCCACGCACTATTGCCCCAACACATACCCCCCCACGCACTATTGCCCCAACACATACCCCCCACACGCACTATTGCCCCAACACATACCCCCCACGCACTATTGCCCCAACACATGCCCCCCGCACGCACTATTGCCCCAACACCGCATGCCCCCCCCCCACGCACTATTGCCCCAACACATGCCCCCCCCACGCACTATTGCCCCAACACATGCCCCCCCCACGCACTATTGCCCCAACACATGCCCCCCCCCACGCACTATTGCCCCATCACATGCCCCCCCACGCACTATTGCCCCAACACATGCCCCCCCACGCACTATTGCCCCAACACATGCCCCCCCACGCACTATTGCCCCAACATGTATATGTTGGGCAATAGTGCGTGGGGGTATGTATTGGGCAATAGTGCGTGGGGGGCATGTGTTGGGGCAATAGTGCGTGGGGGGGCATGTGTTGGGGCACTATTGCCCCAACAATATACCCTTCCCCCCCCACGCACTATTGCCCCAACATATACCCTTCCCCCCACGCACTATTGCCCCAACATATACCCCCACGCACTATTGCCCCAACACCCCCCCCCACGCACTATTGCCCCAACACATACCCCCCCCCACGCACTATTGCCCCAACACATACCCCCCCCCACCACTATTGCCCCAACACATGCCCCCCCCCACGCACTATTGCCCCAACACATGCCCCCCCCCCACGCACTATTGCCCCAACACATGCCCCCCCCCCGGCACTATTTGCCCCAACACATGCCCCCCCACGCACTATTGCCCCAACACATGCCCCCCCACGCACTATTTGCCCCAACACACACATACCCCCCCAACGCACTATTGCCCCAACACATAATCCCCCACCGCCCACCACTATTGCCCCCAACACATATCCCCCCCGCCCACGCACTATTGCCCCCATCACATATCCCCCCATGCAGTATCGCCCGCATCACATAATCCCCCCCACCCACGCACTATTGCCCCATCACATATCCCCCCCCCACGCAGTATTGCCCCATCACATATCCCCCCCCCACACGCAGTATTGCCTCATCACATATCCCCCACACACACGCAGTATTGCCTCATCACATATCCCCCCCAACCCACGCAGTATTGCCTCATCACATATCCCCCCCCCACCCACGCAGTATTGCCCCATCACATATCCCCCCCCACCCACGCAGTATTGCCCCATCGCATATCCCACCCCACGCAGTATTGCCCCATCGCATATCCCACCCACGCAGTATTGCCCCATCGCATATCCCACCCACACGCAGTATTGCCCCATCACATATCCCCCCCACCCACGCAGTATTGCCCCCATCACATATCCCCCCCCACCCACCCCGCAGTATTGCCTCATCACATATCCCCCCCCACACACAGTATTGCCCCATCACATATCCCCCCGCCCCCCACACACAGTATTGCCCCCATCACATATCCCCCCACACACACACGTATTGCCCCATCACATATCCCCCCCCCCCCCCCACACAGTATTGGCCATCACATACCCCCCCCCCACACACAGTATTGCCCCATCGCATACCCCCCCACGCACTATTGCCCCAACACATACCCCCCCCCCCCCCCCACGCACTATTGCCCCAACACATACCCCCCCCACGCACTATTGCCCCACACCATGCCCCCCCACGCACTTTTGCCCCACACACCATGCCCCCCCCCCCCCCCCCCGCCCCCCCCCCCCCCCACGCACTATTGCCCCAAAACATGCCCCCCCCACGCACTATTGCCCCCCAACACATGCCCCACAGCCACCGCGCTATTATTCCCCCCCGCCACCTCCCGCCCCACCATACAACATGTTCCCCCCCAACCCCCCCAATGCCCCCCCCCCCCCTCCCATATCCCCCACCCAACACTGTACGGTGTTCCCCTACATGTATGGTTGGCAATAGGTGCGTCTATGGGTGGGCCCATGTGTTGGGGCAATAGTGCGTGGGGGGCATGTGTTGGGGCACTATTGCCCCCAACATATACCCTTCCCCCCACGCACTATTGCCCCAACATATACCCTTCCCCCCACGCACTATTGCCCCAACATATACCCCCCACGCACTATTGCCCCAACACATACCCCCCCCCCCCACGCACTATTGCCCCAACACATACCCCCCCACGCACTATTGCCCCAACACATACCCCCCCACGCACTATTGCCCCAACACATACCCCCCACCACGCACTATTGCCCCCAACACATACCCCCCCACGCACTATTGCCCCAACACACAAACATACCCCCCCCCACGCACTATTGCCCCAACACATACCCCCCAACGCACTATTGCCCCAAAACACATGCCCCCCCCACGCACTATTGCCCCAACACATGCCCCCCCCACGCACTATTGCCCCAACACATGCCCCCCCCCACGCACTATTGCCCCAACACATGCCCCCCCCCACGTACTATTGCCCCAACACATGCCCCCCCCCACGCACTATTGCCCCAACACATGCCCCCCCCACCCCAACGCACTATTGCCCCAACACATGCCCCCCCCACGCACTATTGCCCCAACACATGCCCCCCCCACGCACTATTGCCCCAACACATGCCCCCCCCACGCACTATTGCCCCAACACATGCCCCCCCCCCCCACGCACTATTGCCCCAACACATGCCCCCCCCACGCACTATTGCCCCCAACACATGCCCCCCCACGCACTATTGCCCCAACACATGCCCCCCCACGCACTATTGCCCCAACACATGCCCCCCCCACGCACTATTGCCCCAACACATGCCCCCCCCACGCACTATTGCCCCAACACATACCCCCCCCACGCACTATTGCCCCAACACATACCCCCCCCACGCACTATTGCCCCAACACATATCCCCCCCACGCACTATTGCCCCAACACATATCCCCCCCCGCCCCACGCACTATTGCCCCATCACATATCCCCCCACGCAGTATTGCCCCATCACATATCCCCCCCCCACACACGCAGTATTGGCCCATCACATACCCCCCCCCCCCCCACACACGCAGTATTGGCCCATCACATACCCCCCCCCCCACACACAGTATTGGCCCATCACATACCCCCCCACACACACCAGTATTGGCCCATCACATACCCCCCCCCACACACACAGTATTGGCCCATCACATACCCCCCCCCCCACACACACAGTATTGCCCCATCACATATCCCCCTCCCCCCCACACACAGTGTTGCCCCCTATACATGACACCCCCCCCACACACAGTACTGCCCCTATTCCCCATCCTTAACATTTTCATACATTTTTCTCCTTTCCCTCTCCACTCCTACCTTTCACAGAGTGGCGAGCAGGAGGCGGGACAATCGTGAACTGAAGGCTGACTTGTCGGTGAACTGGTGATTGGCTGCTAGGACCGCCTCCTAGCAGCCAATCACCTCTTGTCTAACAAGACAGGCAGCTACTCTCTGGTCCTGCCCCCAGTCCACAATTGTCCCGCCTCCCGCCATCCACTCCTCTACTCTGCTAATAGTAGCGGAGGAGGCTGGGGACAAAAGCGGCAACTAAATGACGCGATTGCCGCGGTCCGGAAAGAGCAGCAGCTCGGGCCGTACACGGACCGCGGGCCGCCATTTAGTGATGCCCGTACTAAACTAATACTAGTTTTACTCCCCCCTCCCCTCATCATCTTTTTTTTTATTATTTATTACTGAGAAAATATAAAAATTCAAAGAATGTAAGTGCTATCCAGAAATATGCAAATTTACAAAAAACAGGATTGGTTAAGACAGACTCCTCCTCTATATTATACATATGCAGCTGTGTTTTAACCCCTTCCATACATGGCATTTTCACCCCCTTTCTGCCCTTTCAGCGCTGTTGCACTTTGAATGACAATTGCGCGATCATGCAACACTGTACCCAAATTAAATCGTTATGGTTTTTTTCCCCACACAAGTAGCGCTTTCTTTTAGTGGTATTTGATCATCTCTGCCGTTTTTATTTTTTGCACTATAAACAAAAGAAGAGCGACAATTTAAAAAAAAACACAATTTTTTCCTTTTTATTTAATACATATCACAATTTAAAAAAAAAAAAACCATTTTTCTCCTCAGTTTAGACCGATACGTATTCTTCTACATATTTTTGGTAAAATAACGCAATAATCGTATATTGATTGGTTTGCGCAAAAGTTATAGCGTCTACAAAATAGGTGATAGATTTTTTTTTTTTTTTTTTACTAGTAATGGTGGTGATCTGCTTTATTTTATTTTTTTGTGACCGTGACATTGCGGCTGATATATCGGACACTTGTGACACATTTTTGGGACCATTCACATTTACACAGCGATTAGTGCTATAAAACTGCACCGATTACTGTGTAAATGTGACTGGCAGGGAAGGGGTTAACACTAGGGGGGCGCTGAAGGGGTTAAAATGTTGCCTAAAGTATTTTCTAACTGTAGGGGGAGGGGGACTCACAAGGGGAGGAGATCGATGTGTGTTCCTCTGTACTGGGAACACACATCAGTCTCCTCACCGCTGATATGAGGTGGATCTGTGTGTTTACACCATGGGTCTTCAAACTACGGCCCTCCAGTTGTTCAGGAATAGTGTTGAGCAGAATATGCCATATTCGATTTCGCGATATATCTCGAATATATAGTAGAATATTCGAGATATATTCGTTAAATGCGAATATTCGCGATATTTTTTGGAAATGAAATGATTGCGAATGCGAAATGCGAATGAAATTTCGAGAAATGCGGAATGGAGCACTCTGGCTCAGAATATTCGTGATATATTACAATACAAAATAATTGCGAATATTCGGCAAATGCGGAAGGAGCACTCTGATTGGCTCAGAATATTCTTGATATTTTATCGTAATTTCGCAAAAATGCGAATGAGAAATTGATTGCGGAATTTCGACAGTAACACTCTGAAATCGAATATATGTGTTATTTTAGCTAAAAACAATATTGCGCGATTCTCGAAAATAATCGCGCGATATCGCTATTGCCGAATAATCGCATTGCGATTTTTCGGCAATATAAAATGATCGCTGCAGCTACTCGGCCCAAGGTCTCTAATCATACCAGCAATGCTTTTAGACGTCGATGGGGATCTCTAGGATGTGATCTGTTCTAAAAAAAAATTGAAAAAATACGAATATTCGAAATAGCGAATATTCACCGCGAAATTCGGAATATATCGCGAATACTCGAATATGCCATATTCGAGCCGAATATTCGCAATACGAATATTCGTGAGCAACACTATTCAGGAACTACAATTCCCATCATGCCTAGTCATGTCTGTGAATGTCAGTGTGTTACAATGCCTCATGGGATGTGTAGTTCTACCACAGCTGGAGGGCCGTAGTTTGAGGATCCCTGGTTTACACACACAGATCCACACTCCTGCCGTGTTCAGCGGGTGCCCAGCGGCCGTCGGGCGCGGAATCGCGAGTAGTGCTGCGGCGCGCGCGCCCTAGAACGCCGTGAAGAAAGGACGTTGTGTAATGTCCAGTCTCATTGGCGAGGGGTTGACACAGATGTCGATCCCCTATGGCGCGGTAGGGAAGTGGTTAAAGGGGTGTTCCAGACAATTTTTATGTTTTAAAAAAAAAAAAACACTTGCCTGCTCCAGCGACGCGACGGCCGGGGCTCTGCTCCTCTCCCCCCCCCCCTGGCCGGCGTCTTCATTGTAACTGTGGGCACCCAGCCGTGACAGCTTTCGGCTTCACGGCCGGGCACCCACTGCGCATTCGCGAGCGGCACTGTGCATGCGCGCGTGGCACGGCCCAGCGCTGCGCCGTCCGATTGGACAGGCGATCGCCTAGGACCTGTGACGTGTCCCAGGTGAACGCCTACAGTGAGGGGCTGCTGTAGGCGATTAAGCTAATCGCCTAACCAGCCCCTCGGCGGAAGGAGGAAGTGGGACCGGAAGTCCCACTCCTCCTGAAGCCCCCCCCCCCCAAAAAAAAATGACATGCCAAATGTGGCATGTAAGGGGGTGAGGAGTGGGATAAGCGGAAGTTCCAATTTAGGGTGGAACTCCGCTTTAAGAGCCCTTTTACACTGGAAACGCCTGTAGCGGAGCGTTAAAATAGCGGTAAAGCACCGCGTTTTTACTGCGTTTTAATAGCGCTATTTTTACAGCGAAAACTCGGCAAAAATGCACCAGTGTGAAAGGGCTCTTGGTGTGTGTCATTGATATCTGTGTACATAATTTAATGTGTATTTATTTAACCCTTTCACGCCGAGCGTACGCACATATGCGTCCTCGGGTTTCAGGGGTTATACCAGGATGATGCCTGCAGCTGCAGGCATCATCCCGGTACCGTTGTTTAGAGCCGGCGATTGGCTTTCCAAACATAACAACCCATGCGGCTAAAAGCCGCTCGGTTGTAATGCCGGAGGAGTGGGAGGGGACATCCCCCCCCCCCCCCCTCCTCCCCCGCCTCTCGCCGCTCTGACCGGGCCTCCCGTCCCACCGGGAGACCCGATCCTCCATCCGACGCGTCCTGTGTGCGGGCGTAGACTGAATGAAAGTCGTACGCGGCTTTGATTCAGCCTGCAATGTGTAAACGTGGAAGCGACGTCATGACGTCACTTCCGGGTTTCTCGGCTGTCAATGGCGCCGGATTTAAAAAAGTAAACCGTATTCAGAATCGCCGTTTTAGGCGATCTGAATACTTTGAAGTGTACCCCCGATCCCTCCATAAAGAGTACCTGTCACCACCTATTACTGTCACAAGGGATGTTTACATTCCTTGTGACCGCAATAAAAGTAATCAAAATGAAAAAAAAAAAAAACACAATTTAATATTATAAAAATAAATAAAATAATAAGCGCCCCCCTCCCCGCGAGCTTGCGCAACAAAGAAAACGCATACGGAAGTCGCGCCCGCATATGAAAACGGTGTTCAAATCACACATGTGAGGTATCGCCGCGATCGTGTTAGCGAGAGCAATAATTCGAGCACTAGACCCCTCTGTACCGCTAACCTGGTAACCGTAAAAAAAAGTTTAAAGCGTTGCCTATGGAGATTTGTAGGTACCGTAGTTTGACGCCATTCCACGAGTGCGTGCAATTATAAAGCGTGACATGCTTGGCATCTATTTACTCGGCGCAACTTCATCTTTCACATTATGCAAAATAATTGGGCTAACTTTACTTTTTCATTTTTTTAAAATTCATTAAAGTTAATTTTTCCCAAAAAGTTGCGTTTAAAACACCGCCGCACAAATACTGTGTGACATTAAATATTGCAACAATCGCCATTTTATTCTCTAGATTCTCTGCTAAAAAAATATATATAATGTTGGGGGGTTCTAGGTAATTTTCTAGCAAAAAATACAGATTTTAACTTGTAAACAGCAAATGTCATAAATAGGCTTAGTCATGAAAGGGTTAAATATTCTTTTCCATTTATAAGACATTCATAGCATGAAATAAAAATGCTGTAACAACACACTTGATCTTTGCCAAACGGCCGAGAAGCGGTATTCTGCGCATCCCAATGCAAAGCCCATTGACTGGGAAGCACTGGCTGCAACAGACACAGCTTCTACAAAGGCAAAAAACTTGGATGTGTTTGAGCCTCTGGGACATACCTGCCTTGGAGATCAGTCGGAAGTGAATCCGCTAGGAACAGATATCAGCCAGATCCAACCTGTATTTGAGCTCTGGGACATACCTGCCATGGAGATCAGTCGGAAATGAATCCGCTAGGAACAGATATCAGCCAGATCCGAGCTCTGGGACATACCTGCCATGGCGATCAGTCGGAAGTGAATCCGCTAGGAACAGATATCAGCCAGACACAACCTGTATTTGAGCTCTGGGACATACCTGCCATGGAGATCAGTCGGAAGTGAATCCGCTAGGAACAGATATCAGCCAGTCCTGCTCTCACATCTACTATACTGTGATGCTGCGAGTTGTATATAAAGGGTGCAAAATTTGTTTGTGTCAACTTATGGAGAGAACATTTTTTCACTTTTTTTTTTATTTTTATTTTTTTTCGCTGTCATTGTGGGCGATATCTACTAAACTAATACTAGTTTTACTCTCCTGCTCCCATTATCCTCTTTTTTTTATTATTTATTACTTAGAAAATATAAAAAAATCAAGGAATGTATATGCTATCTAGAAATATGCAAATTTATAAAAACCAAGCACTGGGATTGGTTAAGACAGACTCCTCCCCTTTTACATAGGCAGCTGTGTCTTTAGAGGGTCATTGATATCTCAATTGCTGGGCTTTGTTTTGTCTGGAGCTAGGGTTTCAATTACAGTAAAATAACATATGAGGTTATATAGTTATTGAAAAATAAGTAGAAAATGTTATTTACAACTATAAAGATTAGACCAAAAATGAGGGACAAATGAGGAGGACCGAGGGACAGTCCCTCCATATCAGGGACAGTTGGGAACTACGTAAACGCATATCTTTTTGTAATACCAGCTAAAACCAATAGATGTCAGTAAGAGGCAGGATTTTAAAATACCTAATAGAAAACTAAAGTAGAACGTAATGAGCGATGTTAAAGAATTTCTTGAAATACCAGACATAGCCACTAGATGGCAGCGGCAGGTAGGGCGTGAAATGACCGAATAGAAAAGTAAAGTAGAACGCGATGAACAGCCAAGAGGAAGTGAGAATGTTTTCAGACTAATTCCATAGTTCAGGGGTGTCCCCCTTCACATGTCACCCCACACAGCCCTGCCCCCCCTTCACATGTCACCCCACACAGCCCTGTCCCCCCACACAGCCCTGCCCCCCCTTCACATGTCACCCCACACAGCCCTGTCCCCCTTCACATGTCACCCCACACAGCCCTGCCCCCCCTTCACATGTCCCCCCACACAGCCCTGCCCCCCCTTCACATGTCACCACCCCCACACAGCCCTGCCCCCCCTTCACATGTCACCCTACACAGCCCTGCCCCCCTTCACATGTCACCCACCACCACAGCCCAGCCCCTGCCCCCCCTTCACATGTCACCCCACCCACAGCCCTGCCCCCCCTTCACATGTCACCCACCACACAGCCCTGCCCCCCCCCCCCTCACATGTCACCCCACACAGCCCTGCCCCCCCTTCACATGTCACCACCACACAGCCCTGCCCCCCTTCACATGTCACCCCCACACAGCCCTGCCCCCCCCTTCACATGTCACCCCACACAGCCCTGCCCCCCTTCACATGTCACCCCACACAGCCCTGCCCCCCCTTCACATGTCACCCCACACAGCCCTGCCCCCCTTCACATGTCACCCCACACAGCCCTGCCCCCCTTCACATGTCACCCCACACAGCCCTGCCCCCCTTCACATGTCCACCCACACACAGCCCTGCCCCCCCTTCACATGTCACCCCACAAAGCCCTGCCCCCCTTCACATGTCACCCCACAGAGCCCTGCCCCCCCTTCACATGTCACCCCACACAGCCCTGCCCCCCCTTCACATGTCACCCCACACAGCCCTGCCCCCCCTTCACATGTCACCCCACACAGCCCTGCCCCCCCTTCACATGTCACCCCCACACAGCCCTGCCCCCCTTCACATGTCACCCCACACAGCCCTGCCCCCCCTTCACATGTCACCCCACACAGCCCTGCCCCCCTTCACATGTCACCTCCCCACACAGCCCTGCCCCCCCTTCACATGTCACCCCACACAGCCCTGCCCCCCCACACAGCCCTGCCCCCCCCTTCACATGTCACCCCCACACAGCCCTGCCCCCCCTTCACATGTCACCCCACACAGCCCTGTCCCCCTTCACATGTCACCCCCACACAGCCCTGCCCCCCCTTCACATGTCACCCCACACAGCCCTGCCCCCCCTTCACATGTCACCCCCACACAGCCCTGCCCCCCCTTCACATGTCACCCCACACAGCCCTGCCCCCCTTCACATGTCACCCCACACAGCCCTGTCACCCCACACAGCCCTGCCCCCCCTTCACATGTCACCCCACACAGCCCTGCCCCCCCTTCACATGTCACCACCACACAGCCCTGTCCCCCTTCACATGTCACCCCACACAGCCCTGCCCCCCCTTCACATGTCACCCCACACAGCCCTGCCCCCCCTTCACATGTCACCCCACACAGCCCTGCCCCCCTTCACATGTCACCCCACACAGCCCTGCCCCCCCTTCACATGTCACCCCACACAGCCCTGTCACCCCACACAGCCCTGCCCCCCTTCACATGTCACCCCACACAGCCCTGCCCCCCTTCACATGTCACCCCACACAGCCCTGCCCCCCCTTCACATGTCACCCCCACACAGCCCTGCCCCCCCTTCACATTCACCACCACACAGCCCTGCCCCCCCTTCACATGTCACCCCACACAGCCCTGCCCCCCTTCACATGTCACCCCACACAGCCCTGTCCCCCTTCACATGTCACCCCACGCAGTATTGCCCCAACACATGTCACCCACGCAGTATTGCCCCAACACATACCCCCCCACGCACCAGTATTGCCCCAACACATACCCCCCACGCAGTATTGCCCCAACACATACCCCCCCCACGCAGTATTGCCCCAACACATACCCCCCCCACGCTCTATTGCCTCAACACATACCCCCCCACGCACTATTGCCCCAACACATACCCCCCCACGCACTATTGCCCCAACACATACCCCCCCACGCACTATTGCCCCAACACATACCCCCCCCCACGCACTATTGCCCGAACACATACCCCCCCCCCACGCACTATTGCCCCAAACACATACCCCCCCACCCCCACGCACTATTGCCCCAACCATACCCCCCCCCCCCACGCACTATTGCCCCAACACATACCCCCCCCCCCACGCACTATTGCCCCAACACATACCCCCCCCCCCACGCACTATTGCCCCAACACATACCCCCCCACGCACTATTGCCCCAACACATACCCCCCCCCACGCACTATTGCCCCAACACATACCCCCCCACGCACTATTGCCCCAACACATACCCCCCCCCCCCCCTATTGCCCCAACACATACCCCCCCCCCCCCCCCCCCACACTATTGCCCCAACACATACCCCCCCCCCCACGCACTATTGCCCGAACACATACCCCCCCCACGCACTATTGCCCGAACACATACCCCCCCCACGCACTATTGCCCCAACACATACCCCCCCCCCCGCACTATTGCCCCAACACATACCCCCCCCCCCCCGCACTATTGCCCCAACACATACCCCCCCCCCACGCACTATTGCCCGAACACATACCCCCCCCCACGCACTATTGCCACGACACACATACCCCCCCCACGCACTATTGCCCCAACACATACCCCCCCCCCGCACTATTGCCCCAACACATACCCCCCCCCCCCGCACTATTGCCCCAACACATACCCCCCCCCACGCACTATTGCCCCAACACATACCCCCCCCACACGCACTATTGCCCCAACACATACCCCCCCCCACGCACTATTGCCCCAACACATACCCCCCCCACGCACTATTGCCCCAACACATACCCCCCCCACGCACTATTGCCCCAACACATACCCCCCCCACGCACTATTGCCCCAACACATACCCCCCCCACGCACTATTGCCCCAACACATACCCCCCCCCCCCCCCACGCACTATTGCCCCAACACATACCCCCCCCACGCACTATTGCCCCAACACATACCCCCCCCCCGCACTATTGCCCCAACACATACCCCCCCCCCCGCACTATTGCCCCAACACATACCCCCCCCCCGCACTATTGCCCCAACACATACCCCCCCCCCAACTATTGCCCCAACACATACCCCCCCACGCAACATATTGCCCCAACACATACCCCCCCCCCGCACTATTGCCCCAACACATACCCCCCCCCCCCCCGCACTATTGCCCCAACACATACCCCCCCCACGCACTATTGCCCCAACACATACCCCCCCCCACGCACTATTGCCCCAACACATACCCCCCCCACGCACTATTGCCCCAACACATACCCCCCCCCACGCACTATTGCCCCAACACATACCCCCCCCACGCACTATTGCCCCAACACATACCCCCCCCCACGCTACTATTGCCCCAACACATACCCCCCCCAACACTATTGCCCCAACACATACCCCCCCCCCGCACTATTGCCCCAACACATACCCCCCCCCCCACGCACTATTGCCCCAACACATACCCCCCCCCACGCACTATTGCCCCAACACATACCCCCCCCCACGCACTATTGCCCCAACACATACCCCCCCACGCACTATTGCCCCAACACATACCCCCCCCCCCGCACTATTGCCCCAACACATACCCCCCCCCCCCCGCACTATTGCCCCAACACATACCCCCCCCCACGCACTATTGCCCGAACACATACCCCCCCCACGCACTATTGCCCAACACATACCCCCCCCCCCACTATTGCCCCAACACATACCCCCCCCCCGCACTATTGCCCCAACACATACCCCCCCCCACGCACTATTGCCCCAACACATACCCCACCCCACGCACTATTGCCCCAACACATACCCCACCCCCCCCCCCCCACTATTATTGCCCCAACACATACCCCCCCCCCGCACTATTGCCCCAACACATACCCCCCCCCGCACTATTGCCCCAACACATACCCCCCCCACGCACTATTGCCCCATCACATACCCCCCCACCACCCACTATTGCCCCATCACATATCCCCCCCCACCCACGCAGTATTGCCCCATCACATATCCCCCCCACCCACGCGCAGTATTGCCTCATCACATATCCCCCCCACCCACGCAGTATTGCCTCATCACATATCCCCCCCAACCCACCAGTATTTCCCCCTTTACATGACTTCCCTCTCCACTCCTACCTTTCACAGAGCGGAGAGCAGGAGGCGGGACAATCGTGAACTGAAGGCGCTGGAGCTGCCGGGTTGACTTTTCGGTGAACTGGTGATTGGCTGCTAGGACCGCCTCCTAGCAGCCAATCACCTCTTGTCTAACAAGACAGGCAGCTACTCTCTGGTCCGGCCCCCAGTCCAGAATTGTACCGCCTCCCGCCATCCGCTCCTCTACTCTGCTAATAATAGCGGAGGAGGTGGGGACAAAAGTGTCGGGCGCGCCCCCTCCCTTAAGGGGGCGAGCAGGAGAGTCAAGACGCCCACTAACACACAACTCATTTCTCTATCTGCAACGTAGAGAGTGTTCTGACTCTCCTGCTCTCTCCCTCCCCCCTCAAGGGAAGGGGCGAGCACGACACTCCACACCAGGGAGAAAGCCTTGCATTACGGTGTGGAGTTACAGACAGAAGAACAGGAAGTGAGGATTTCTCAGAAGAAATAAAGACATTTAAAAGCAAAATCAAAGGATGAGGTAAGTGAAGGAGGACTGCACTGAGGTAAAGGAAGCTATTTAAGAAAAAAATTGTACCTTTACAGCCCCTTTAGTGACTTGGTAACCAGTTGCGGGCAGGTGACAGGTCCGTGTCCAGTCTGCATATTCATAGCGGACATAGACCCAGCCCACTCTACTCTATGGGCCCTTTGATCCCATCCACCCTGATGGAAGGGGACCGACCCCCCTTCTGTTTTTTTTTTTGCGGATCGGAGGTAGGTGGGTGGGTGGGTGTAAACAGACACAAGTCAGTTTACATCTGCAGCTCCATAGAGATGAATGGTCCAATTGGGTCGGACCGATCGCGTGAAAGGGGCCTAAGGCTGCTTTTACACTGATGCGCTGCGGTTTTCCCACAACTCGGGTGCAGCGCAGTGCACCTGTGGCTTTCCTGCGGGTTAGCTGCACTTTGCCAAAGATTTCTATTATATCTTCCTGGCTGCTGATCCATGATTACCGTGGTCAATGTATGTGCTTCCATCATCCTCCCTCTCTCCCTGACTGTCTGCTCCTGTGTGAGAGCTGCCCCTCCTCTCCCATCCTGACGCTATTAATAGTGAAGTTAAATAAACATTACTGCCAGACCCTCTCTTTTATGAAGCCATTTTACAGTGTGTAACGGTTTTGATAAAAATCTGCCTCTAAATACCTTTTTATCTCAGATCTTTTCTGGCCGGTCACATGACCTCTGGACGCTCTCTTCCAATCAAAAGGCTACAGCGGAAGGGGGTGAGAGGACAGCACAGTGGTCAGGTGACCTCCCTGGCTAATGTCAGAGGGGAGCTCCGCTCCTCCCGCTGTAGCCTTTATATCGGAGAGGGAGAGCCGCCAGAGGCCAGAAAAGATCTGAGATAAAAAGGTATTTAGAGGCATCTTTTTATCAAAACATTTACACAGTGTAAGATGGCTTCATATAACAGAGGGGCTGGCAGTGAATTCTTTTTTATTTTTTTACTTTACAACCACTTAAGGACCACCTAATACCAATATACGTCGGCAGAATGCCATGGCTGGGCACAAGCATGTACCTCCTCAAGTGCCCAGCCGTGGGTCGCGCGTGCCACCTGGGCCGAAGCGCTGTTACCGGGGGACCCGCGGACCCGATCCCCGCCGGAGTCCAACTATCGGTCACGGGAGCTGAAGAACGGGGAGAGGGGTGTGTGTGTGTGTGTGTGTGTGTGTGTGTGTAAACACACCTTCCCCATTCTTCACAGTGGCACTGTCATTGATCAGCTGTTCCCTGATATAGGGAAAGGCGATCAATGACGTCACACGTCCAGCCTCGCCCCCCTACAGTTAGAAACACATATAAGGTCACACTTAACCCCTTCAGCACCCCCTAGTGGTTTACTCCCAAACGGCAATGCATTTTTATAGCACTTTTTGCTGTGAAAGTGACAATGGTCCCAAAAATGTGTCAACATTGTCCGATGTGTCTGCTATGTCGCAGTCATGAAAAAAATCGCTGATCGCCGCCATTAGTAGTAAAAAATATTGTATTTTTAAAAAAAATTGTCGCTCTATTTTTGTTTATAGCGCAAAAAATACCACCAAAAGAAAGCTTTATTTGTGGGGGGAAAAAAGGACGCCACTTTTGTTTGGTAACCGTGTCGCACGACCGCGCAATTGTCTGGTCTGGGTCTTAAGTGGTTAATTGTGAAGGGCACTAAGAGTACTATAGCTGCCACCATTGGCGCAACAGGGAATCGCAATACAGCGATTGAAAAAAAAATATGCATTATAAACTCATGGGACCCAGTTTTGGGTTCTATCTCTTTGGATACGTACGTACCTGCGATCTGTAGTTTTTAAAGTATACACAGACCATTGTATTGCAGTTGAGTCGCCATTGAAAGTCGCAGTGGTTGAAATGATATCTACAGGGTATACATTGTTGCATCTCTTTCTTCACTCTGTGCTGTATGATAGGCGTACAGTAATTCCAAATACTTTCCGTAGCAAGGAAATCATATTTGGAACACTTTTAATAAGAAGTTGAACTTATTTGCTGCTCACAGTCCTTTTTTTTTTTTTCAGAAAGTTGCTTAAATCTAGAACTGAAATTTACGCCTTTCCAGCTGTGCCACGCTGAGTGAGTATTGTTGTGTACACCATTGTGCATTGTACTATTCTTTTGTATTAACCACTTCAGACCTGCGCTATTGACAAAATACGCCAACAGCGCGGACCTGAGGCGCCAAGTGGACGTCTTTGGACGTGATTTAAAGTGCATTACCCGTGCACGCCACTGGGTGGCGCGCCGCGGTTAAACACTGTCCCGCCGCATTGCTGAAGAGCCGATGCATGTACCTGGCGGCCGCGATGTCCGTCGGGTACATGCGGTCGGCGGGAACACGAGCAGATGAAACCAAAGACGTGGAGCTCTGTGTGTAAACACAGAGCTCCATGTGCTGTCAGAGGAGAGGAGACTGATCTGTGTCCCTTGTACATAGGGACACAGCATCGGTAACCCCCCTCCCCCCACACAGTTAGAACACACCCAGGATACACATTTAACCCCTTCCTCACCCCGAGTGTTAACCCCTTCCCTGCTAGTCACATTTATACAGTAATTAGTGCATTTTTATAGCACTGATCGCTGTATAAATGTGAATGGTCCCAAATTTGTGTCAAGTGTCCGATATGTCCACCGCAATATCGCAGTCCCAATAAAAAACGCAGATCGCCGCCATTACTAGTAAAAAAAAAATAGTAATAAAATAATTCTGTTCCCCATTTTGTAGGCGCTATAACTTTTGCACAAACCAGTCGCTTATTGCGATTTTTTTACAAAAATACGTATCTGCCTTAACTGAGAAAAAAATATATTTAAAAAAAATGGGATATTTATTATAGCAACAAGTAAAAAATATATATATTTTTTTTAAATTGTCGCTCCTTCTTTTTTTTGCTTATATCGCAAAAAGTAAAAACCGCAGAGGTGATCAAATACCACCAAAATAAAGCTCTATTTGTGGGAAAAAAGGACGTCAATTGTTTGGGAGCCACGTCGCACGACCGCGCTAATGTCAGTTAAAGCGACGCAGTGCCGGAAGCTGAAATTTCGCCTGGGCACGAAGGGGGTTTATGTGCCCAGTAAGCAAGTGGTTAACTCACAGGTGTAATAATGGTGGGGCCGAATTGCAAGAAGGGGGGGAGTTGTCCTTTATTGGAAAAACTAGAGTGTATCTAAACCCTAAAACCAAAATGTAATATAGTTTTGCTTACCAATCATTAAATGAGATGACTGCTCTAAAGAGAAGTATGGCCAAAGCTCTGTTGGTTATACTTCCTAGGTGGGACACAGGAGTAGATTGCATTTATGTGTGTTCTCCTGTGCCCCAGATTCAGCCGTCAGCAGGCTAAAGTCTGTTGCCAGCTGATGTCGCAGACCCGCTCCAGACTCTGGAGGCATCCTGAAAATAATGTCGGGATCCACCCACATGTCTTTTAAGCAGCTGGCTCATCCTCCCAGCATGCTGAGCCAGCCACTCTGGCTCTTTCTCCTCCTGGTGCTCCAGTGAGTGCTGGAGGGGCAGAGATCTTCTTTATTTTCACCAGGTGATTGAAGCTCGGTTTTATTTTCCCTACCTAAACGGAGAACTGCAGTTGCTTGGATACCCACGATGCTCTTCTTCGCAGGAACATTTATATGGCACCTCCTCACTGCCAAGCACGTTTTTAAAAAGCGTTCCACCACAAATTGTTTTTCGGAGGGCCAGCAGTATAGCTCCATATGTACAAACTCCTAAAGAAAGTTGGAAAAAAAAACACAGCCTTGTTGGCAGGATCAACAGACTATAAAACTTTGTAACAGGGGGACTTGGGGGTGAGGGGGAACAAAGGCTGCTGTGTTAGGGCTTGTTCACACCAGAACATGGTACTGGAAACCTGCGTTTGGTGCGCATTTCCATCACCACGTTTAAAACGCACTGCTAAAATTGCACTCCAGTCATATTGCATGTGAATCAAACAGTAATGTACAGAGCATTCCTGTGAGATTCATGGTGTGAACCGGGCCTTAATATTATTGACAGACTGCACTATATATGCCATTTTTGATTTTTTGCATATAGTTTCACTTAAACTTGATTGGAGCTGGTATAGTTAATGCCTTATGTAGAGCTACACAATAAATTGTGATCTCGATTCAACCTTGCCCTCCCCCCTCATGATCTCTATTGCAAAGTTAGCCGATTATTATTTTTATTTTATTTTTTCATGCAACAAAACTTCTCTGCTCACTCAGCTGTCAAAAGAAAAAATCTGGATAGTCTGCCAAGTTTTTTTTAACATGAAATATTGTAACACTTCCTTCTTAAATCAAAGGGATAAACTTCTGTGTGTGTAAATGCAGGAAGTTTAGCCACTTAAAGTGGTTATATACCCGCATATACTTTTTTTTTTTTACACCTGCAAGGCAAAAGCCATAATGAGCTAGTATGCACTGCATACTAGCTCATTATGAAATACTTACCTCGGAACGAGGAGATGGGAACTTACCTGGTCCACACCGAGCAAGATGTCATCTTGACTCAGCGTGTCTCCCGGGTATCGCCACTCCAGCGATGTGATTGGCTGGAGCGGCTATCTGCGCGGGAGACTTCAATTCGGCAAGTTCCGGCAGCTGCCGGTCCTTTAGCCGAGGATTCCCTCCTGCACATGCGCCGCTGCAATCAGCGGCGCATTGCGAGGGGAATATCTCCTAAACCATACAAGTTTAGGAGATATTCTCTATACCTACAGGTAAGCCTTATTATAGGCTTACCTGTAGGTAAAAGTTAATAAAAAGGGTATACAACCACTTTTAAAGGGGTGTTCCAGCCTAGTTATATGTTTATTAAAAGTCAGCAGCTACAAAAAGTGTAGCTGCTGGCTTTTAATAAACAGACACTTGCCTGCTCCAGCGTTCCAGCGACGCGCCGACCGGGGCTCCGCTCCTCTCCCCCTCCCTGGCCGGCGTCCTCATCGCAACTCTGGGCACCCAGCCGTGACAGCCTTTGGCTTCACGGCCGAGCACCCACTGCGCATGCGTGAGCAGCACTGTGCATGCGCGAGCGGCGCGGCCCGCCGCTGATTGGACAGGCGATCGCATGGGACCTGACAGTGTTCCATGCGATCGCCTACAGGGAGAGGCTGCTGTAGGCGATTAAGCTTAATCGCCTAACCAGCCCCTCGGCGGAAGAAGGAAGTGGGGCAGGAAGTCCCACTCCTCCTGAAGCCCCCACTCCCCCCCAAAAAAATGACATGCCAAATGTGGTATGTAAGGGGGTGAGGAGTGGGATAAGCGGAAGTTCATATTTTTGGTGGAACTCCGCTTTAAAGTCTAAATCTTTTTCTGACACTTATTCTTTAAGTTAAAATATCAGTACATTTTGCTAGAAAATTACTTGGAACCCCCAAACATTATATATATATATATATATATATATATATATATATATATATATATATATATATATATATATATATATATATATATATATATATATATATATATATACACACATATATACACATATATACACACAAATGTATTTAATTTTTTTGCAGAGACCATAGGGAATAAAATGGCAATTGTTGCAATATTTTCGGTCACACTGTACTTGCCCAGCTGTGTTTCAAACGCAATATTTTTTGGGGGAAAAAATACATTTAAATTTATAATAAAAAAAACAGTAAAGTCAGCCCAATTTTATTTTTTTATGTGAAAGATGTTACACAGCGAAAAATTGTGATTCTCATTTTAGCCAGAATCTTGCAGCTCTAGTGTAGTGTACTTTTTATTGAATGTTTATAATATTAGTATACTGCCACAATAGAGATATTAAAGATGCCATACGTGAAATTTTGAAAGTGTAAGCTGTGTGTATTAGGTGTACTGGCACCTTATGTATGCATGCTTGTTCCAAGTCAGCAGATAAGTCGAGTAACAATGACAGCCATAACAATGACAGCATGCACTATCATAAACATTTTAGCGATGGAAGTTCCCATCTAGTTATATACCAATACCTTTTTTTAAATCTGTTCTATAATTTTACCAGGGTTCAGGATGGAGATCAGCAGGAGACTGTGTTTTTACTGGGAGGCAATGATCAGTATATCCATCTTTACAAAGAGGTAAGACAATTTGCAGCTGATCTGTGACATACAGATGAGTATACATTAAAATAATGCTGTCACTTTTTGCTTTTAGCATCTTGGGCCCAGAGATAGAAGTGACAGCCTAACCACAGCTCACTGTTGTAATGTAGAAAAAGAACATGCATATCGTCAACGAGCTAATAAAAACAGATTCCCCCTTCCACACAAGCGAGGTGGATGGAGGAATCCCCCCCTCTGTACACTGTCGGAGTACACTGATCAGCGCTGCAGCTGCTGATTAAATGAGAAAGTTCCATTATTCTGTTACACACAAGTGAATCGTTGGACTTCTGTCAAGCATAGATGGTTTAAAATTTGGCTGGTATCTGCTGAACCTTTAAATCTGTGTGCAAATACATTCAGATGGGTGTTGTACAATGTTATACAGATATGATTGTCTTTGTTGAATAAAACTGATCTTTATCACTGTCACACCCTATGCTTTTTTTCTTAAATTTTTTTTTCTACTGTTTATCTTTTTAATAATGAGGGGGAAAAAAAAGACAATAAAACTGTTAGGGGGGGATTGCACCAAGATTCAGGTGTCTGAACTACATTGACATTGCCAGTTCATCTGCTATGTAGTATTGGCAGGCATATTTTTTTATGGATGGTCTCAAGAGAGGATTAAAGCAGCACACTATTTACTATGTTATTCATTCTCCATTATTATAAATATTCATTTTACATGATTTATAGCGTCGGCAATCTTCACAATATTTTACAAGTTAAAGGGGGACAGTACATTTTACAATTCAAGACCAGCTGAGTTTATATGGAAAGTAAAAGTTGTGGTCCAGTAGAAATGGGATAGGCTACTTTTTATAGAGATGAGATTTCAGAGATTGTCTAAAGGTAGACAGAGTAGAAGGTAGCCAGATGGTTTGGGTTAAGGAGTTCCAGAGGCTGGGAAAGCCTCTGGGAAGTTCAGGAGGCAAGCATGGAAGAGGGTGACAAGGAAGCTAGAGAATAGAAGGTCTTGGGAGGATGGTTTAGGTCATGGGTGCTCAACCCGTGGCCGTCCAGCTGTTGCAGAACTATAATTCCCAAGGCATTGCAAGTCACTGACAGTTACAAGCATGACTTCCAAATGCAGAGGCATGATAGGAATTGTAGTTCTGCAACAGCTGGAGGGCCAAAGGTTGAGCACCCATGGCTTAGGTGATTGTTGGAGATGAAGTTGGTGATGTAGCTCATGGCAAAGGCTCTGTTCACTTTGATGCAATTTTACACTCTGTCACTCAAGTCGCAAGAAAGTTGCATCAAAGTAGTGCCAAAACATTTTCAAAGTTCCTGCGTAGATTGGAACAGGTGCCATTGAAATAAACGGGCTGCACCTTGTCATGCGACCTTGTGTCCAAAGCCGCATGACAATTTGTAATAGTGTGAACGGAGCCTAAGCTTTGTATGCTGTTAGTAATATGAATTTCCTTTGTTATAAATATGTTATAATCTTTTAATCTCAAAACAGAATGAAAGCCTTCACCAGTTTGAAGAACAACCAGTTGAAAACCTTTTTCCAGAGCTGAGAGATCTCCCCAGCAAGTAAGATGTGATTCTCCTGATACATGTACCCTCTGCTATCACAAGAGATCAAGCGTCATCAGGGTGTAGTCATACTTGTGCTTACAGTCTCCAGAAGAACTCCCCCGGGAATTGCAACAGAAGTAAAAAATTGGCCAACTTTCTTCTGGCCGTGGTCTTTCATACATTTTATTTTTTTATTTTTTATATAGATCTAGACCACTTATTTTATGTATGTGTACCATGCATTGCCATCCATTTAAAGAAAGCATTGCCGTGCTGAAAATGGATTTGTAATTGCACAGCCAAGAAAATTACTTCTTAAATTCTTGGTCATTTCATTATCTTTAGCTGCTCCTATGGTCAGTAAAGCTGGCCACAGGCTGTTGGCATCTCAGCCAGTTTAGAAGGGACTGGCTGAGATTCAAACTGTGTATGGAAAGGCTGATTGTACCCAAAATGATCGCTCAATCATCTTGTGTACAACCAGCAATAATTGCTGTCCCTGTGTTCTCCCGGCAGGGACGTCTTCCACTGCACCCCACTGGGAGAACACAATAGCTCTGTGGGAAGGATTCCCCCATCAACACTGATTGTGCTGATGGGGGGGAATCAAGCGATCTTTTTGCAGGAAAGAAAATCGCACTGTCTGTGGCTGTCTAAATCGGTAGTGTGATCAGGCTAATGCCTTATCAGGGCACATCAGTAATGACGGCAGCTGCAAAATTAAAGGCTAAGTTCACCTTTTGCAAAAAAAAATCACTTTTTTATTTTATTTTTTACAGGTAAAAGTTTATTTATTTTCACGTTGCAGTTTAACCACTTCCGGACCAGTTCACGCAGCTATACGTCGGCAATTTTGAAGAGGGATATCTTTGTTATGGCAGCAGCTAGCTACCATAACCCAGGTTTCCTCTTCAGTGAGCGGTCCCGTTTAAGATAAAAGTACAACCATTGATTGGCAGCTATGCTCTGCCGTAGCACTGAGTTCTGTCCACATACATGCCAACCTTGTTGTGCATTCCCATTGAATCCCCCTTGCATCGTTATGTGCAAGGCTTGTTTGGATGGTTCCCCTAGCACAGTGATGGCGAACCTTGGCACCCCAGATGTTTTGAAACTACATTTCCCATGAGGCTCATGCACTCTGCAATGTAATCGAGCATCATGGGAAATGTAGTTCCAAAACATCTGGGGTGCCAAGGTTAGCCATCACTGCCCTAGCACCATGGAGTAGTGAATTTTTCTGATGAAGCCAATGGCATCACAGGACATGAATCAAGAATTAAACAAAAAGACATTAATTTAAAAAAAGCATATAGCGTTTTTATTTAGCTAGGGGAGAGGGATCTAGGAATCCAAAGTTAACAGAATCCTGGAGTTCAGCTTTAAAACTGTGACCTGCCTGGTTATGAAGGGTGGCCAGGTATATCACAGGACCTATACATATTTGAAGAAATCCTATTGTATACTTATGTGTATTGTTACCCTGTACAGGGGGTCTCCGACTTACGAACAAGTTAGGGACTTAAGTACAAACCTAAAGTCGAAAATGTTCGCAAGTCGTAAACCGCATGCGCAGAACGGCAGATACATCCCGTTTGTAAGTAGGGGTTGTACGTAAGTAGGGCGCTCGAAAGTCGGGGACCCCCCTGTATTTAGTTGTTTGCTCAGAATGATTTTCAATTGTGGGGTTCTGCTTTGCTTTATTCATGCCTGAAACGTACTACGTTTGTCATTGTGCAGTGTTACGTGGTTGAGCGTTCATAACATTCCAGACACCCAAAGACGCATTACGGCATACGGATGTCAAAGTGGATATTTTTGCGTCTCACATGTTGATCAAGGAAAGCGAGGTAAGAGGAACTCAAACCTTCTCTGTAAAAAAAAAAGTGTTTTTATTTTACTGTTCTTGGCAGACACTATTTTATTGAAAAGGTTTAAAGAAGGCATGGATATTTTTACATAGTTACATTGGTCCAGCTTAGAGCACTGTAACACTGCATATACCGTAATCCATATATGTCATAATAGATCAACAAATAATATTATATAAATATATAGTCCCATTAATAATGCAGTAACAAAAGATCTGAAGTGAAATGGTGTTCACCATATGTAGATGCCCCAGTGAATGCTTGGGCACAACACACAAATGCACTGTAAAACAGAAGAATACCACGGGGGTGCCACAAAGAATCCAATGAGCCTCCACAGATTATGCCGCATGAAGCCTTAATTGTATCTCCTTAGCAGGTATTCTTCCTGTTCATAGCATGAAATACCAATTAAAAGTACCAACCAACTGCATATAAAAAGCTCACCACACAGAGCCCACAAAGTACTACCAGCGGTAAAAATATAAACTTGATTTGAAAAGATGGCCAGCGCTCAGAGAAACCAGAAACGCGTGACGTCAGCATGTAGGCCCTACCCAATGCGATTAGTATGCACGTCCTCAGGGGATACTTCTTTAGAAGGCCCTGTGTGCCAGCAGCTCTATTATTCTGGGTATATATATATATATATATATATATATATATATATATATATATATATATATATATATATATATTCTTGGTGTGTTATGCATAAACCATACCTGTGGGCTCCCTCTAGAAGATGGAAATCAATGTAGTAACAGTAATCTCCACAAGCTTTTGGATCCCGTACCGAGCTGCTGCATTGTGAACACAGGAGGTTGGCTGCTGGAGGATAAGTTCACCTTTCGGAACATGTTACATGTCGTCCCACCCGCATTTAGGGAGGAACATGTAACATACTCCAGCAGCTGTACCAAGGTGACAGCAAGTGGGATCTTCTCCTGGCACCTGCTGCCGCTATTTCAAAATAATGTGGCCATGCAGGGCTCCGTTCACACAGCCAAGTCATTCATTCACACTTTCCTTTGAATGATTTGAACTACATGTTTGGCCTTTGCGGGTGATTGCTTGTAGTTCTGTGAGGTCACTGATGAGCGGCCTTGTAGTTCACTCACAAGCCCTTGCAGCTTGTAAACAGCCAGCCTGTATGCAGATATGGGCTGAAAGCTGCAGGAGTCTGCCATTGCATCCCTGATCCAATGCTTTCCAGGCTCCTTAGGGCAAAAATAATAAACTTTTTTTTTTTTTTTTCTTTCTGTAAAAATATGTACAATTTATTCCCAAAAGGTGAAGTTATCTTTTTTAAGAGAATGCCTTGTGATTTCTCATTAAATGCAAATCTTTCTCCGATTGGACAAGGTGGAGCGTGTGAGATCACCCCCTACCTCTCCACCCCCCTCCAATCAGATTGTGCTTTGAATTCATTGAGAAAATGTAAAGTGATCTATGTATGGAGCCCTTGCTGACTGGCCGTCCTCTTAGAATGCAGCAGGGGACTCGGGAACTAGTGTACCAATGTGAAGATGTAAAAAATATCAATACAGTTCCTGGAATTCATCTTTAATAACATTCCCATAGCTGTATATTTTATTCACTTGCTTTTAACACAATCATTACAACAGCTATTTTATCAGGTTTGTCTAAGGCAGTGCTTCTCAATTATTTTCTGTCATGCCCCCCCCCCCCCCCCCCAGGAAGAAGAAAACATTTTGTGCCCCCCGCGCGACTGTAAATAGTATCATTTGTCTATAAAATTGTTATAAGTACACCTCTGCATAACACTGTATCCACATATCCCCCCACACAGTATTGCCCTTCTTCACATATCGCCCCCACACACAGTATTGCCCTTCTTCACATATCCCCCCCACACACAGTATTGCCCTTCTTCACATATCCCCCCACACATTATTGCCCCATCACATATCCCCCCACACAGTATTGCCCCCTTTACATGACCCCCATCACATACCCCCCCCCCCCACACAGTATTGTCCCATCACATACCTCCACCACACAGTATTGACCCATCACATACCCCCACCACACACTATTGCCCCATCACATACCCCAGCCACACAGTATTGCCCCCTTTACATGACCCCCATCACATACCCCCACCACACAGTATTGCCCCATCACATACCCCCGCCACACAGTATTGCCCCCTTTACATGACCCCATCACATATCCTGCACACAGTTTTGCCCCATTACATAACCCCCCTTTTCCCCCCACAGCACAGCCCCCACTCCTCGTCCTTAACATTTCCATATATTTTTCCTCCCTTCCCTCTTCACTCCTACCTGTAACTTTTCAGCGCGGAGAGCAGGAGGCGGGACATTCGTCAAGTGAAGCCGCAGCAGCACTGGGCGGGGAGACTTTTGGGCGAACTGGTGATTGGCTGCTAGGACCGCCTCCTAGCAGCCAATTACCTGCCGTCCAACATGACAGGCTGCTACCTCTCTGGTCCCGTCCCCCAGTTCAAAAATGTCCCGCCTCCCGCCGTCCGCTCCTCTAACTAGAGGAGGAGGCTGGGGACAGAAGCAGATACTAAATGGCGCGATCGCCGTGGTCCGGAACGAGCCCCCCTTTATGGAGCCTCGTGGCCCCCCTGGGGGGTGCACCCCACTATTTGAGAAGCACTGGTCTAAGGGCTGTTTGTGGAAAACCTGCACCCAAGGTAACCAAATTAAAATCTGCAATTCTAATTGTAAGAATGGACCAAAATAATCTTTTGGAACATTTTCTCTTTATCACGAGGATTAAATGCCAGCAAGTATTTTGCCTAGTTTTCTCCACTTTTTAAAAATATGCCTCTTGATTTTAAAAGTTGTAGTATTTAAAAAAAAAAAAAAAAAAAATACTCCATTTTTTATTTAACAAGTTCCCATTTTTATATTATATATTGCACACAAGATAAATCTGCATTTGTTGCTATAAAATTACTTAAAACTCCCAGGACATTCGATTTTTTTCTGAAAGCAGAGGCCCTAGAAAATCAAAACGGTGGTCGTTTTTTTTTTTTATGTTGCATAGTTGTGCAACTGTTTATCAAACTTATATCTTCAGGGGAAAAAATACACAAAAATGAATGTTATTGCGCACAGATACAATTTAAGCACCAAGAGCATTCCTACGTTACAATTAATAAGCCAACTGAACAAATCTGTAATAAGCTCATTGCTGCTACTTCTTTTATTTTTTATCCCTCCTCAATTGTTTGCTCAGATGGACCAGTAGGCAGTGTTGCATTGTTGCACTTCCTTTTTGTTGGTTTAGGATACAGTAAAGTTCTGTAGCTTTATACATGGGGGGGGGGGGGGTTGGGTTCCCATTGGATCAAATGTACTTTCACTACTCGATGCCTAAGCTGGCAATGTAATAATGGAACTGTTGGGGGGAATATGTTGCTTTAATGCAGTGTTTCTCAACTCCAGTCCTCAAGGCCCTCCAACAGGTCAGGTTTTCAGGATTTTCATTATTTTGCACAGGTGATTTGATCAATTTCACTGCCTTAGTAATTCCCACAGCCTTTTCATCTGAGGGAAATCCTGAAAACATGACCTGTTGGGGGGGGGGGGGGGGGGCTTGAGGACTGGAGTTGAGAAACACTGCTTTAATGTAATGAGACGTCTGTCCCTCTGTTGGCAGAGATTCTGCAGAGCTGGTCACTGCAACAGGATGGTCCTCTCTCCAAGTTGCTGATCTTCAGGATGCCCTGCGCACAGCGTGGAGCAGAAGCGAGGTGTCCTTGGAATGGTGAAGGTACGATCAAGATTTATAAGCCAATGGTTATTTTCTGTATTGTTATATTGTAACTGTGCACTTTATTCATAGATGCTTGCAATGAACATACCTTTAAGGAGGAGTATAGCGTCCTGGTGACCAGTACTATAGAGCTGTCTGCTGTTTATAGGTCAGTTCTTTCCTTCATGTGTGGGTTTTTAATCTAATCATTTTTATTGAGGTTTTCAAAGTTTATTTTTATTTTTTTCAATAAAGAACAGGCCATTCAGACATACCAGAAGGCCTGATTACAATTTGACATGGTGCAGTGTGATGTGTATGTATATAAAAAATAATATATGATGTGTGTATAAACAGTAAGGCAGTTTTTTTTGTACCAAGTGACTTATCAAATGTGTGTGTATAATATATATATATGTGTATGCATGCATGCATACATACATGCCTGCATGCATACATACATACATACATACATACATACATACAGTCCTGATCAAAAGTTTAAGACCACTTGAAAAATGGCAAAACATTGTTGGATCTTAACAAGGTTCCAAGTAGAGCTTCAACATGTAACAAGAAGAAATGAGAGTGAGACAAAACATTTTTTGAGCATTCATTTAATTGAAAATAAAGATTAAAGCTGTTTTTCAGCTGATCTAAATTTTAGGACCACATGCCTTTAAAAGGCCAAATCTGTGCAAAGATGTGGATTCATTGTCATTCTCTGTCAGGTAGTCACACGTTGTGATGGCAAAGGCAAAAAAACTCTCCCTTTTTGAACGTGGTCGGGTTGCTGAACTCGCAGCGCGCCATCGCTGCTGAGGTGGGACGTAGTAAGACAGTCATTTGGAATTTCTTAAATGATCCTGAGGGTTATGGAACAAAAAAGTCAAGTGAAAGACCCCAAAAAATGTCACCAGCACTGAGCCGGAGGATCCATTTGGCTGTCCGTCAAGACACTGGACGATCCTAGACCCAAATTAAGGCCCTTACTGGTGCTGACTGCAGCCCCATAACCATCAGACGGCATCTGAGACTGAAGGGCTTCAAAAACAAAAAAACATCTTGTCTCCTTGAACGCCACAGAACTGCTCGTTTGGACTTTGCAAGAGAGCACCAAACATGGGACATTCAAAGGTGCAAGAAAGTTTTATTCTCTGATGAGAAAAAATGTAACCTTGATGGTTTCCAACGTTACTGGCATGACAAGCAGATCCCACCTGAAATGTTTTCTACGCGCCACAGTAGAGGGGGCGCCATAATGGTCTGGGGTGCTTTTTCCTTCAGTGGAACAATGGAGCTTCAGGAAGTGCAGGGGCGTCAAACGGCCGCTGGCTATGTCCAGATGTCGCAGAGAGCATTCCTCATGACTGAGGGCCCTCGTCTGTGTGGTAACGACTGGGTTTTTCAACAGAACAACGCTACAGTACACAATGCCCGCAGGACAAGGGACTTCTTCCAGGAGAATAACATCACTCTTTTAGCCCATCCTGCGTGTTCTCCTGATCTAAATCCAATTTAGGAACCTTTTGGGGATGGATGGCAAGGAAAGTTTACAAAAATGGACAACAGTTCCAGACAGTAGATGGCCTTCGTGCGGCTGTCTTCACCATTTGGAGAAATGTTTCCACTCACCTCATGGAAACGCTTGTATCAAGCATGCCGAAACAATTTTTTTAAGTGATTAACGGCGGAGCTACTCATTACTGAGTTTGTTTGGAAGTTGGATTTCGGTTTTGGGGGAGTTTAGGGGTTTATTGGAGGTGTGGTCCTAAACCAGGGGTGTCAAACTCAAATTCATTGGGGGCCACATCAGCAGTATGGCTTTCCTCAAAGGGCCAGTTATATCTGTAGGACTAAGGATGATCTCTGGCGTGTTCGCATAGTACACATCCAGAGCCCGCCAGGAAGTCTGCATGGCGCTGTGCTAATCACAGTCAGGGAGAAATTGTCCCGATACTCGGCTGCAGAGATCAGGAAATGTCTCCTTGGCTGTGATTAGCACAGCGCCATGCAGACTTCCTGGCGGGCTCTGCACGTGTGCCATGTGAACACGCTGGAGCTCATCCTTATGTAGGACTATGTATCTACTATTTATTATCATTGCACTACATACAGGGTGGAGGGGTCAGGATTGCGCTACGTACAGGGTGGAGGGGTCAGGATTGCGCTACGTACAGAGTGGAGGGGTCAGGATTGCGCTACGTACAGGGTGGAGGGGTCAGGATTGCGCTACGTACAGAGTGGAGGAGTCAGGATTGCGCTACGTACAGAGTGGAGGGGTCAGGATTGCGCTACGTACAGAGTGGAGGGGTCAGGAGTGTACTATGAAGTGTGCAACATCTCATTTCCACCCCTCCTCGGTTCTGACCTCTGCACCCATTACTCTCCTCTCATCCCCCACCTCTGCACACATCTGCCTTCACATGGCCCCCCAAGTTTCCTTACATCTGCACTCTCTCTCCTACCTGGCCCAGCTTTGGTACCTTCCTGTAGGCCTTAGGATGCAGCCCACTGGATGGGGGGAAAAAACAGAGCTGTCCGCAATCTCTGCCACTCACTGGAGGGACTGGGGGAGGCTAGAGAGCTGAAGCAGGGTGGAGGCGGTGTCTGAGCGACATCGGAGACAGAGCGACGGCAGAGGTGGGGACAGAGCGGCGGCGGAGACATGGCGGCATCGGAGACAGAGCAGTGCCAGAGGTTGAGACAGAGTGTAGGCGGAGACATAGCGCGGCGGAGACAGAGCGACAGCAGAGGCGATGACAGAGCGGAGGAGAGATGTTTACTCTTGTTGTCATGGAGAATGGCCGCACATGCGCTAATACAAAGCCGCGCCACTCGCAGGACTGAGGAGGTTGTTTTCCCTTGTTGCCTCGGATACCTGGCAGAGGAAAAGAGGTAGCGGCCGGAGCCTGCTGTGCGGGCCACATGACAAGGCCTGGCAGGCCCGGATTCGGCCTGCGGGCCTTGTGTTTGCCACCCCTGTCCTAAACTTTTGATCAGCTGAAATAAAGCCTGTTTCAGTTTATTCGTTGTTTTTCATTACATTGAAAGCTCAAAAAATGTTTTGTCTCACTCTCATTTCTTCTTGTTGCATGTTGAAGCTCTACTTGGAACCTTGTTAAGATCCAACAATGTAAAATATGTTTTTGCCATTTTTCAATATACCACGCTGTGTTATGTGCAGAAAATAAATCTCTCTCTCTCTCATTGAATAATGGAGCATTTTGGGGGGGGGGGGGCTTGTGATACATATAGCATTTTAAATATGTATTTTCAATCTGTGCCAATAAAATGTAACACTTCTATATATTGGGTTGTGATTCCATTAAAATCCAAATAGTTTGTTGGGTTAGGGTCCTTTCTCACGGAGCGGACCGTTTTTTGGTCCGCTCCGTGTGTCTCCGTTGGCTCAGCGGGGATCCCCGCTCAGCTGTCGGCGGACAGGGTGGTCCCCGCACACTGTGCAGGGACCGCCATGTCTCTCCTCCGCTATCCCCTATGGGGAATCGGATGAAAACTGACCATTTGTCCGTATTCATCCGTTCCGCCGGACGGAAGAAAAATAGGGTTTTCTTCCATCCGAAAAACCGGATCCAGACGGACGCGGATCATTGCGGACATTAGCGGATGCATCATCCGCTAACGGACGCGATCCCATAGGGAACCATTACAAGTCCGTTTACGGACTTGTAAAAACGGACGAGCGGAGGCGGACGTGTGAAAGGGGCCTTGGGGTGAACTTTTTTCAATGTTGTATTATAAAATGTGGTTCCAGACCATTTTGTCCTATCTTTGAAAAGGTGTCTGTTCTTGGATCCCTTCCTCCCAATATTTTATATTGCACAAGATTTAATAATATAATGCATTTCCTACACAATGCTCTTTTAACCACTTAACGCCCACAGAATGGCACGTACAGGCAGATGGGCGTACATGTACGTCCCTGCCTTATAGCGGGTCGGGGGTGCGATCGGGACCCCCTCTGCTGCGTGCGGCTTACCTTAGGGAGCGATCCGTGCTGAGGGGGCGGCTGCTCGATTCTGTCCGCCCCCTCGTGATCGCTCCCAGCCAATCCAGAAACCCCCCCAGCGTGTCACTTCCTTTGCCTGTATAATGTAAACACTGGCAGAGGAAGTGATGTGAGCTCTCCTCTCGGCGGTATTTTCAATCCGCCGAGAGGCGAAGTAAGTCGCACCAACACTACACTGACACCACACACACAGGCACATTTAACCCCTTCAGATCACCCCACCCCCCTGTCACACTGTCACTGATTGCAGTGATCATATATTTACTGATCATTGCATTTAGTGTCAGTGTGACAGGCAGTTAGTGTTAGGTTCAGGGTAGCCCCGTACCCCCCCCCCCAATAAAGTTTTAACCCCTTGATTTCCGCCCTAGTTAACCCTTTCACCCCCTATACTCGGTATTGTCACCAATCTAATTGTACTGATATTTACTTTACTACTTCTCAGGAACATTCTTCAAAATGGACTCCGAGAACAGGTCCTTCTACCGGAAAGCGACCAGTTTGACAGCGTCCTTTGTGCTGTGACGGCTGATGTGGACTTTGATGGAGAGCCAGAGATATTACTGGGAACATATGGGCAGGTGAGACAAGGATCCTATGTTAGTGGTTCTTTTTGTAATTTTTACAATTTTATGTGAATTGTGTGGCATTATTTGCTTGTTTTTATATACAGTGCGGAAAATAAGTATTTGAACACCCTGCTATTTTGCAAGTTCTCCCACTTGGAAATCATGGAGGAGTCTGAAATTGTCATCGTAGGTGCATGTCCACTGTGAGAGACATGATCAAAAAAAAATAATTCCAGAAATCACAATTTATTTATGCAAAGAAGTATTTGAACACCTGTATATCAGCTAGAATTCTGACCCTCAAAGACCTGTTAGGCCTCTTACACACAGATCAGTTTTTCTTCAGGTTTTTCTTTTCAGTTTACCAAATCCATCTAATATGAGGTCAAACCTCAAGAGTCTCAATTTGTATGCAATCAGGCAGGCCCTTGTACTACATAGTTTTGGTAAACTGAAAAGAAAAACCTGAAGAAAAACTGATCTGTGTGTAAGAGGCCTTAGTCTGCCTTTAAAATGTCCACCTCCACTCCATTTATTATCCTAAAATAGATGCACCTGTTTGAGGTCATTAGCTGCATAAAGACACCTGTCAACCCCATACAATCGGTAAGAATCCAACTACTAACATGGCCAAGACCAAAGAGCTGTCCAAAGACACTAGAGACAAAATTGTACACCTCCACAAGGCTGGAAAGGGCTACGGGGAAATTGCCAAGCAGCTTGGTGAAAAAAGGTCCACTGTTGGAGCAATCATTAGAAAATGGAAGAAGCTAAACTTGACTGTCAATCTCCCTCGGACTAGGGCTCCATGCAAAATCTCACCTTGTGGGGTCTCAATAATCCTAAGAAAGGTGAGAAATCAGCCCAGGACTACACGGGAGGAGCTGGCCAATGACCTGAAAAGAGCTGGGACCACCGTTTCCAAGGTTACTGTTGGTAATACACTAAGACGTCATGGTTTGAAATCATGCATGGCACGGAAGGTTCCCCTGCTTAAACCAGCACATGTCAAGGGCAGGCCCGTCTTAAGTTTGCCAATGACCATTTGGATGATCCAGAGGAGTCATGGGAGAAAGTCATGTGGTCAGATGAGACCAAAATATAACTTTCTCCCTCGTCTTCCAGGACGGCACTGTGAGAGTAGACTGGCTCACCTGACAGGAAACACAATCAAAAATGAAGTTTAAAAGGCCCCACCCCTCCGGTGTGCCTCAGTTCTGATTGTGTTTCCCTTTCAGCGAAACTTTTATTTTTTTCTTATGACCTAAAGCCTGGGGCTGGTGGTCCCCCCCCCGGAGCCCGGACCGCAGGTACTGGGTGCCGTTGGGTCCGGTGTAGCTTGCTACCCCCCGGGGGGTTTCCCCTTCATCTTAGTCCAGGGGGGAACAGGAGAAGTCACAGACTCCCCTGGACGCCGGAGCCTCCTAGGAGGGCAGGGCTCTCCAGTGCTCCGAAGAGGCCACATCCTCTCTCCCCCGCCTGGTTCCTACCTTGGAGGTTGGGCGAAGGCCTCCCCCTTCCTGCTGGCTCCGTCCGGGGGTTCGCCGGACCGCATGGCGGGTGGTTAGGCGCCGCTCCGAGCGGCGCCATTAGCATCCGGGCGCCTGTTGATGACGCGCACGGCGCCGTGACGTCATTCCGCTCCCGCGCGGCAAGATGGCGGCCCCCACCGGACAGACGCTGCAGGCGATCGGGGCACACGATAAAGCAGCCAGGGAGATAGAGGGGCCTGGCGGTCTCAGAGCGTATCCATGGAAGACCTCTCCTCGGCACACGCGACTATGGAGGAGGACCGTCGTTTTCCTATGGCTGCAGAGGAAACCACCAAGGGTGAGTCTTTCCTTTTTCATAGGGGGTTTGTTGTTGTTTCCCCCCCCCCCCCCTAATCCTGAGAGGTGAAGGCTAATGGGCATATGTTTCTCCCTGATATGTTTAGGTGAAGACCCTGTTGCCCAGGGGGAGGCCAGCAGAGTGGCTAAGCCTCCTAAACGTGTTAGGAGATGTGGCAATTGCAATGACAAATTACCAGTTGAGCATAACAAGCCATTTTGTTCTAAGTGCATCTGTAAGCTTACAGGGAAGGAAACCTCACAGATCATGAAGCAATTTCTCTCGGTTCAGACCGAAATGCTATCTACCCTAAAGGAGTTTCAATCTTCCCTAAGTAGAAAGAACATTGATTCTCCGGTTCCGGGCCCCTCCTCCCAGGAATCCTCTTCAACCTCTCGTCCGTTTGTACCACTACAGGCTCGTAGAGTGTACCCCTCGGATTCTGAGGAGTCCGAGTTAGCCTTACGTAGTGAATCCCTGGTTGACAGCCAGGCAGAGGAGGAGGAAGAGGAGGAGGAGGATACCAGGACAGGAAAATATATGTTTCCTACTGATGATATGGAGGGTCTTTTAGCGGCTGTCTATGCTACAGAGCACATTCAAGAACCAGCAGAGCAGGTCTCAGCCCAGGACAGGATGTACAGGGGTTTAATAAAACCTCAAACCATGACCATCCCGGTCCATCAGTCACTAAAGGACATTATCCTCAGGGAGTGGGCAGAACCTGAAAAGAGCTTACCTAGTTTCAAAACTTGGAAACGCCGCTGTCCCTTTAAAACGGAGGTAGTAGACACCTTTTTTAAGGTCCCTAAGCTTGATGCCTCCTTGGCACAGGTCTCAAAACAGTCAGACCTTTCCTTTGAGGACTCAGGCAGTTTAAAGGATGCCATGGATAGGTGTACCGACACTTCTCTCCGTAGGGCTTGGGAAGCCAATGCAGCCTCCCTTGGTCCTGCATTGGCCTCAGCCTGCGTGGCAAGAAATGCCGACGCCTGGACTTCAAAACTTCTAGACCATATCCCCAATTCTTCCAAGACTAAGGAGATACGAGATTCCCTCCAACTTATTAGCGGGGCAGTGGCCTACCTGGCAGACGCAGCGGTAGAAACCATTCGCGCCTCAGCCAAGACTGGGGCACTTATTAATGCCTCTAGGAGGGCCGTCTGGCTAAAGACTTGGAGGGGTGATCTTGCTTCAAAACGCCGCCTATGTGCTCTCCCCTTCAAGGGTTCCCTCTTGTTTGGGGAAGCCTTAGATCAGGCTTTGTCCAGGTCTTCTGAGAAGGGGAATAAGTTCCCTTCAAAACCTAGGCAGAGTAGGAAGCGGTCCTTTCGTCCCAGCCAGAGAAATATTCCGGCCCCGGACAAAGGACAATCCACCAGTCGTCGTTGGCCCTTTGGTAAGGATAGACCAAAGGGGGGGATCCTTTTTGCCAATCCCAAACCATCCGGAAAGGACACCAAGTGACGGGAAGGTGGGGGGCAGGCTCGCCAGGTTTCTTCCAGCCTGGGAGAACATAACCCAGAGTCCCCATGTCCTGCAGATAATCAGGGAGGGTTACCACTTAGAGTTCAGAGAGCTCCCCCCCCCCGGCCTTTCTCCTCACCCACCTCCCAAGGGACTCCAGCAAAGCTGTAGGCCTCTCCCAGAATATTACAAGTCTGGCGGAACAGGGGGTCATAATCCCAGTCCCGCCAGACCAACAAGGTCAGGGAGTATACTCCCACATTTTTGTGGTTCCCAAGCCGGACGGCAAGTTCAGACTGATAATCAATCTGAGACCTCTGAACTCCCATCTCCTCTACAAAAGATTCCGGATGGAAAGCGTTCACAGCCTCAGGAGTCTTTTGTTAGAGGGCGTCTTTATGGCAACCATAGATTTGAGGGACGCCTACCTGCATGTCCCGATTTTTTCGGGACATCGGAGGTTTCTGAGATTTGCCCTCGCCTCCGCACAGGGAATTCAGCACTGGCAGTTTGCTGCCCTCCCTTTTGGTCTGGCCTCCAGCCCAAGGGTATTTACGAAGATCCTGGCGGAGGTAATGGCTCATCTACATCTGAAGGGGATCTCCCTCGTCCCCTATTTAGACGATCTCCTGCTTTTCAGCCCAAGTCAGGATCAGCTCCTTTCGGACCTGACCGTCGTCATGACCACTCTGGAGACGCTTGGTTGGATAATCAACAAGCAAAAGTCCTCCCTTCTACCGGAACAGCGGAAGGTATACCTGGGGGTTGAGAGAAAGGAGTCACCGCTCCAGGTGGGATCACTAAATGGTTACAGGTGGTGCAGGATACCGAGGGTGCTGGCGGTGCACTAAGCAAAATGAAGACAAAGAAAAATGGATAGCCGCACTCCAAAACCTGATGGGTGGTCTTTTATTCAATAGACAGCATGTACAAAAATAGGGTCACAGCAGTAGAAACAAGGAACAGCCGACGCGTTTCGCACTGGATCAGTGCTTATTCATGGGGGTTATCATAGATTCCCGGGAGAAGAAACTTTTTCTTCCCCAAGAGAAGTTCCGGAGGCTTGTGACGACGATCGGGTCTTTAGTGGCTGCAGAAAATCCCTCCCTCAGAGAGATCATGAAGCTGTTGGGTCAGATGACCGCTTGCATTCCAGCGGTCCCCTGGGCCCAACTACACACAAGACCACTTCAGAGGTTCCTCCTCTCCGCCTGGAACGGAAAGGAGGACACTCTCGATTCCCGGGTCAGGGTTCCGATCCTAGTCAAGGACTCCCTAGAGTGGTGGCTCCACCACCAAAACCTCTTGAAGGGCCGTCCGTGGAGTCAGACCGATCCACTGAAGGTCACTACGGACGCCAGTGCTTGGGGTTGGGGAGCCCATGTACAAGAACTACGGGCTCAGGGATCCTGGGATCATCATCAAAGGCGGACCTCCTCCAACTATCGAGAATTACTGGCAGTGAGAGAAGCTCTGAGGGCGTTCGAAGGAAGAATTCAGGACAAGGATGTCCTGGTCCTTTCCGACAATGCTACAACAGTCGCCTTTCTCAACAGACAGGGGGGCACCAAGTCCCAGTCCCTCCTGACACTCTCCCTGGAGATCCTGGGTTGGGCGGAACAGAGAGTACCCTCTATTCAGGCAATCCACATAAGAGGAGCCACCAATTTGGAGGCCGACTTTCTGAGTCGTCAGCCCGTTTGTCAGGGAGAGTGGGAATTATGCCAAGAAACCTTCGACTGGATCTGTCGGCGGTTCGGGGTCCCGGACATAGATCTTTTTTCCTGCAGGAAAAACAGAAAGGTGAACAAATTCTTTTCCCTGCTACAGGGACCGGGTTCCCAGGGGGTGGATGCGCTGGCCCAGGACTGGGATTTCCGTCTGGCTTACGCTTTTCCCCCGCTGAATCTGATCCCAAGGATCTTACAAAAGCTGGCCTCCGCGGAGACAGAATTAATCTTAATCGCTCCTTGGTGGCCCCGGAGATCCTGGTTTCCCATTCTGAAGCTCTGGTCTCTAGCCCCCCCGCTTCCCCTGCCTCTCCGAGCGGATCTCCTGCGGCAAGGGCCGATCTTTCATGCGAACCCAGGTTTCTTCAGCCTGACGGCATGGCTATTGAAAGGCGGAACTTGCAACAGAAGGGCTGCTCGGATAGAGTCATAGATACCCTACTATCCAGCCACAAGAAAGTCACCAGACACATCTACACAAAGGTCTGGACAGTCTTTTGGCGTTGGTGCACCGCTAAGCGGATCTCTTCTCCCAAAACTCCCGACATCCTGGAGTTTCTTCAGGATGGCGTGGAATTAGGCTTAGCTACTAGAACTCTAAGAGTCCAGGTGGCAGCTTTATCATATTTTTTGGAGAAGAGCCTCTCAGCGGAACCCCTCATCAAGAGGTTCCTGACAGCCAGGGACAGACTTTCTCCTATGCAGGTTTCCAGGGTCCCCTCATGGGACCTCCCCCTGGTCCTGGAACAGCTGACTAAGGCACCATTTGAGCCTATAGACAGCATTTCTATAAAATTTCTTACGATTAAATTTACTTTTTTGTTAGCCATCACGTCTGCCAAGAGAGTTGGAGACTTGCATGCTTTTTCTATCAAAGAACCCTTTCTGCGGGTTTTTGAAGATAGGGTTATTTTGACTCAGGATCCTCTGTACCTTCCCAAGGTGGCAACCAGGTTCCATAGGTCTCAGGAAGTTATACTTCCTTCTTTTTGCGCAAATCCCAGCAATGAAAAGGAAACCACTTTCCATTGCCTGGACGTAAGACGCTGCCTTTTAGTTTACCTAGAGAGGGTTAGAGAGTTCAGATCTTCCCCTCACCTTTTAGTTAATTTTTCAGGGCAGAAGAAGGGCCAACAGGCAACTAAAGCTTCCATCTCCAGATGGATTAGGCAGGCTATCTCTTTGTCATACACACAGGCAGGTAAACCACTTCCTGTTATTAAGGCTCATTCCACGCGTTCTCTGGCAACCTCCTGGGCAGAAAGGGCAGGAGCTTCCATAGAGCAGATCTGTAGAGCGGCAACCTGGTCCAGCCGGAATACGTTCATCAGGCATTATAGAGTCGAACTACTGTCTCCTCAAGACCTGAGTTTTGGTAGGAAGGTCTTACAGACGGTCGTCCCGCCCTAAGGTAGGCCTGAGGATTACTTGCTTTTCTCTCACAGTGCCGTCCTGGAAGACGAGGGAGAAAGTACCAGTTACTTACCGGTAGCTGGATTTCTACGATGTCTTACAGGACGGCAGGCCTACTTCCCTCCCTTTTACTTCTATCTATTTTCCTCCTTTTTTCTGGGTCTCTGTTTATACCGTGTTCTAAAGAGCGGTTACTTATCTTAAACTGAGGCACACGGGAGGGGTGGGGCCTTTTAAACTTCATTTTTGATTGTGTTTCCTGTCAGGTGAGCCAGTCTACTCTCACAGTGCCGTCCTGTAAGACATCGTAGAAATCCAGCTACCGGTAAGTAACTGGTACTTTTTGGTCATAATTCCACTAACCGTGTTTGGAGGAAGAAGAATGATGAGTACCATCCCAAGAACACCATCCCTACTGTGAAGCATGGGGGTGGTAGCATCATGCTTTGGGGGTGTTTTTCTGCACATGGGACAGGGTGACTGCACTGTATTAAGGAGAGGATGACCGGGGCCATGTATTGCGAGATTTTGGGCAACAACCTCCTTCCCTCAGTTAGAGCTTTGAAGATGGGTCAGGGCTGGGTCTTCCAACATGACAATGACCCGAAGCACACAGCCAGGATAACCAAGGAGTGGCTCTGTAAGAAGCATATCAAGGTTCTGGCGTGGCCTAGCCAGTCTCCAGACCTAAACCCAATAGAGAATCTTTGGAATCTCTGGTGAAAAACTCTGTAATTGTAAACAAAAGCTACTGTATCAAATATTAACATTAACATTGATTTTCTCAGGTGTTCAAATACTTCTTTGCAGCTGTATCATACAAATAAATAGTTAAATAGTTAAAAAAATCATACATTGTGATTTCTGGATTATTTTATTTTTTTGATTATGTCTCTCACAGTGGACATGCACCTAGGATGACAATTTCAGACCCCTCCATGATTTCCAAGTGGGAGAACTTGCAAAATAGCAGGGTGTTCAAATACTTATTTTCCGCACTGTACATGCTATTCTACATTCTTAGCAATTCATTAATTATATTTTACTTCTCATCTTATCTCTGTGAAGGACTGTCGGGGTTCTTGGGCTGAATGGGAATTAAATTACAAAAGCTACGGGGCTCATATAAAATATTCCTTATGTATAGATGGTGCCAAAAGAAATGACAAATCAGTATATGAATTATATTATGAGAATATGGCACTTCCTGAATGTAAGATTGTCAAGGGCATATAAAAAATGACAGGCAAATGTTATCAACTCTGAAAATGCATTGTGGTATCCCACTAAAGCAAAGTGGTTGACAAACTGCTAAATGCACAGTTAAAATACATACCGTATATACTTGAGTTTTTCAGCCCTTTTTTTACGGCTGAAAATATACTCGAGTCGGTGTACCTGAAATTGACAGGCTGCGAGAGTACATTGTTTAAAAGTCGCGGTCTCCTTCCGTGATAGGCGTTTCTCAGCAGACACAGTTCCGCCTATCGTGCACGTTTTCTCATCCTTTGACAAGAGGATGTCCGTGATTGACGGAACCAGTGTCTGCTGGGAAACTGAGTCCGAGGGTGAGAGAACGTGCGTGATAGGCGAAACTGTGTCTGCTGAGAAATGCTGATCACAGAAGGGAACTGGAGGAGACCATGACTTTTAAACAATGAATGGACGCCCGCAGCCTGTCAATTTCAGGTACACTGACTCAAACACAGTGAGGTTGCAGTGGGCACAGTGAGGCGTGAAAATGGGCATTGTTACCCCTCTTTTCAGCTTACAGTGGCTGCTGCATTCTCACCCTCGGCTTATACTCAAGTCAATACGTTTTTTTCTCATTTTTTTGGGGTAAAATTGGGTACCTTGGCTTATACTCGAGTATATACTGTATGTGGGAATTCTTACTTGCAAAAGGATTTCCAGTACTTTGAACTAGAGCTGCACAATTCTGCAAGATAATTGGGTAACTTTTATGCTGCGTACATACGATTGGACATTCCGACAACAAAACTGTGGATTTTTTTATATATATGTATAAAAATTATAATAAAAAGCCCCCTGTTAAAATTTCAGAACTTTTTTTCACCCTTTAGTCTAGATTCACATCTATGCGACTGTGCTTGATGCGTTTTTCATGCACGTTTTGCATTTTTTGAATGCTTTTCTTTTTCATGCAGTTTCCATGCATTTTGCATTGTGCGTTTTTTTTTTCTTTTTCTCTCTTTAAACACACTGTATATAACTGGTTGCTAAAGAGGGGGCCGGGTAGCCAGACGCTACATCCTTAACCGGTGGTGATAAAGCACAGGTTGGATGTGTGAAACGCATCTACGTGACTAAAATATCTGGTGTCCCTGGTGTATCCTGGTGATTTTTAATAAAGGCAGTTTTGGAACCTTCAGTTATGCAGCAATTTCTTCTTTTTATAAGTATTCCACAGAGGCGGGCCAGGACTAGCACTCCTACTTGGTTCCATTGTCTCTACGATGTATGGGTACACAGACACACTGATAGGTCTGCAGGAGACCTGCATGGCATTGGCACCAGCAGTCTGCCGATCACTGCTGCAATGCTTTAGAGCAGTGTTCTCCAAACTGTGACCTGGGGACTAAATGCAGCCCTTTGCTTGCCTTCATCTGGCTCTTGGGGCACCATTTCTCCCACTGACACCAACAATGGGGCACTAATCCTCCCCTAATACTTGATGTGGCGATGTTTAATTCCACTGATGCCAGGGAAATTTACAGTCCAGCCCCCCTATAGTCTGAAGGACAATAAACTGGCCTTTTGTTTAGAAAGTTTGGAGACCCCTGCTAATTTAGCGGCTCCAGAAGCAAAACATAATAAATGCACTTTTTATTTACATTTTATTTTTTAACCTGCAAAAAATATTTATTTATTTCTTGTTAAAAGGTGAACTTATCATTTAATTGACAGCTGAAGCTTCTAGCAGGCTTTTTAGTGCTGAAGAGATTCAGTATTCCCATTCTTTTATGCCTGCTTCACATGAGCCTCAGCTTATACAAGAGCTGTGTTTGCAGAGTTTTCAGAAAGCTTTGTTGAAGCTTTTAAAGTACTATTCAGTTCCAGTTTGTAAATGCTGAACACAGAACCTAATGGGAGGGCTGATTACCACTTTAAACAAGCTACTAGCAAGCTCCAGCATTTCTTGAACGCGTTGAAAGCCTGCTGAAGCTTGCTAGCAGCTTGCCTACAGTGGCAATCGGCACTCCCATTAGGTTATGTGTCCAATTACAAACTGGAGGCACTTGGTAATTTAATCATTTCAGCAAAGCTTGCTGAAAGCTCTGAAAATGCTTTGCCAAAGTCTGCTGTTCACACTGCTCTTATACAAGCCTGTGTGAAACTGGCCCTAAAGTCTTCAATAGAGCTGTTTAGAGCTTGCTGTACACATTGCTTTCATACAAGTTAAAGCCCATGCAAACAAGATCTTAGAGTGGTATAGCAGCCCACAGGAGCCGCACTGCCACCTTCTCTTTCACACTATTCCTTCTGACAAAAGCCACAATTGCCTGATAGCTGGTCCAAGTCTCCCACCACCCAAGATCTGAATGTGAGGAGTATGGTCTGCCATGCCACCGCATGTGACAGGATCTCGGGAGCACTGAAGTTGCCCTGTTCGGTGTGATTTTTGTATAAATGCCCTATTCTCGGGCTCTTTTTTTTATTTTTATGTGCGAATGACTTTTCTTGAAGCTAGAGCACAGATATTGGATCTGTTTCCTGCTGAAGCTAAACTGCAGTTTCCTTACAAAAGTAGTTCTCTGGGGGAGGGTGAATGGCGCTGTTACAACTCCTGATTAATTAGATGAATGCCCCCTAGCTCATGTCGGGTGTAGGGGTGGGCGCAGTTGGCAGCGAAGGTGTAAACAATGAATGTAATTAAATAAATCTCAGCTTGTGTGAGATGGAGAGCGCGCAGTCTTGCCGTTGGCTGAATGTGTGAAGAGTCCCAGGTTGTTGCGGAGTGTGATCGCTGCATGATAATACTCTCTCTCCCACATAGTAGTTTACTTTCTGCTAGATGGAGTGGTGTGTGTCTTTGTCTGCTGAGCTGTAAGCAAACAGATTTTTTTTTCTCCTTTGCTTCAGAGATTTATATAAGGGCTCGTATAGCTACATGTACAAAGCAAGAACTGACTTTATTGCTCATAGGAGCCAATTAATTTCACTCTTTCTCTGCTGTAGGAGAATAAAAGGCAAAATCTAATGGATATGGAAAACAAAGGCTTTTTTTTTTTTTTACTTTTAACTGTATTTTTTCTTTAAAACCTGTACACAAAGACAGTATATGACTTTTGTGATGTTTTGATTATTGGGCAACAAATTTAAAAATAAATAATTACAGACCTTTTTTTAATGATTGCAAATTCAGTTTCTGCCTTGAATGATTAAATGTGCTCTCCGCTCAGAATAAAAAGCCTTGAAATGCAAACGGGAACACAACTTAACTTGCCTGCTCAGTACTTCATGTTTCAACCAGGCATTTGCATCTCTACACCTGTCCTTTAGTCCCTAACTATTAAAAAAACACCTGCAAGGCAATGACATAATGTGCAGGTATTCATTGCGTACTGATATATTATGAAATATTCACCTTGGAAGAAAGTCCTCCAGCGCTGTACTGACGCCACTGAGGGCTGCCCTCTCCCCCTGGTCGGTCTTCTGGGTTCACGCACTCCGGGTATGTGATTGGCCGGAGTTGCGATGACATCAGGCAGCAGTAAATCTGTTCTAGCGTGAAGCTCTAAAGGTGCACGCATGCACTGGTGACGTGACTGGCTGCATCAAGGATGAATGTCTTCTAAAGGGTGCACGTTTAGGAGATATTCATTTTTTGTTTTACCTACGGGTAAACTTTATTATAGGTTTGCCTGTAGGTAAATATGACCAAGCGGGGTTTACTACTAAAGTGTTACTAAACCCACAACAGTGTAATCTGTCTGTATATGCAGTAATGCATGCTTGGTATACTCACTGAAGAAGGGGTTAATCCTGCGCATTGTGTGAAAAGGCTGTTTGATTCTGTCTTCTCTGGTTCCCCCCTTCTTTGACTGTCCCCAAGCTATCTGCTGATATAATAGAGCCCTAGGGGGCATGCTGCACATGCTCAGTTTGGTCTGTTTTGAAATATATTTTTTTATCTTGGGAGGGTGCATGTGACCAGCACAGGGCCAATTGGCACTGTCCAGAGGGTAAGGGGTCATGCAGCCTCATAGGGCAGTCAGAGGAGAATGAAAACTCCTCTTACAAGCTTTAACCAGACACTGATAGAAGTCACAAGAATGCTATATACTGCTGAGAAAAAGTAGTTGGCAGTTTATATTTACTAAAATAATAGCATTTCCATGTTCTGTGTACTGTGGGAGACCAGATATAGTGAATCTGGAGTCCTGCAGGTATCCTCCATGTTCACAATTTTAGCATCTTTCTTCTTCCTTGGTATTGATACTCGTCTAATAGATGACTATAGACATGGCTGCAGAAGTTCCTTAGTCACCACTTTTCACCCAAATCATCAGTCATCCCTTCCCCTCTTTTAAGGTGATTCCCATTCCTAAACTGATGGCACCGTGCAAAGGAATAGCACCATCACTGGCTCAGAATGCAGGCCTCCGTCTCCCAGTCTAAGTGCTGCATCAAAGGGATTGCAGAAAGCTAGTATAATGAGAGAAGGGGGCACCAGGCACCAGACACATCCCACTGCCTGTGAGAACTAGCAGCAAACTGTAGTGGCAATCCAGCTACCCCTATACTTGGAATACAAATCTTCAATGAAAATTCAGGCCCACTCTGCCTTGAAAATGCATTGCGAAACTCTACAGGTGTTGTATATTGAGTTGTAGCAGAAGTATGCTATTTAAAGCAGAACTACACTTCATCTGAGCACCAAAAAACGCTACCGTATTTAATTATTTTAAATATTCAAAACAAACCCATCCATCCATGTCTCTATGCTTTATTTTGCTGAAAAATCACTTTAAACAGCCCCTAGCATTTCTGGCTGTGGCCATCTTGAGTAAGGGCAGGTGATTCATGTAGCACTTCCTGAAATCCATCTGCCCTTAGCTCAGCCATGCAGGTAGGAGGGTGTACTTGGCTGAGAAAACCCCTCCGCCCCTCCTGAAGACTCCTGGGATATATGGCATGATTTGCCTAGGTATAGGAAACCAGAAAGAAACTTGATTGATTTAAAAAAAAAAAAAAAAAAAAAAAATGTTTTAACCACTTGCTTACTGGGCAAATATACCCCCTTCCTGCCCAGGCGAAATTTCAGCTTTCGGCACTTTTACGCTTTGAATGACAACTGCGCGGTCGTGAGACGTGGCTCCCAAGCAAAATTGGTGTTGTTTTTTTTCCCTCAAATAGTGCTTTCTTTTGGTGGTATTTGATTATCTGTGCAGTTTTTTTTTATTTCTGCGCTATAAACAAAAATAGAGCGACAATTTTGAAAAAAACACAATATTTTTTAGTTTTTGCTATAATAAATATCCCATTTAAAAAAAAAAAATATCTATATATTTTTTTCACTTTAGTCCGATATGTATTCGTCTACATATTTTTGGTAAAAAAAATTAAAAAAATAAGTGTATAGTGATTGCGCAAACCAAACGTTATAACACCTACAAAATAGGGGATAGAATTTATTACTTTTTTTTTTTTACTAGTAATGGCGGTGATCTGCGATTTTTTTCACGACTGCGATGTTACGGCGGACACATTGGACACTTTTGAGCTCTGTTTTTCCCTGGCTCTGTGACTGCCGATCGCTGGTGCCTGGCGGACATATATATGGCCTCCCAGCGGGACAGAGCCACCTTGCGGCCATATAGAGTCGGCCGCAGGGTGGGAAGAGGTTAAAACAAGTAAATATGATATAGGAAAGTATATATTAACTAATGGTAGTAGTATAAGGATTAAAAATAGTCAAAGTTGATTGAGTGAAATTCCGCTTTAAATGTATTCTGTGTGTGTGTGTGTGTGTGTGTGTGTGACATTTTGGGATGTACTGGAATGCCAATTAACGTAGAACTAAAGGCAAAACATTTGTTTACGTTTTGGACAGAGTATTGACGAATTGGAGCACATGTTCAGTTTTTATTGCAGTCTGTGTCCCCGTTAAGGAGATTCACCCTCTTTTTCCTGTTATTATTGAAAGTAAAAGAACATCTAAAATTTTGAGTTTCACCCTAAAAAATAATAGAAGGGAAATCCTCCAATGGGGACACTAGTTCTGGTCACCAAGAAATTCCCTTAAAGTGGATGTAAACTAGAGGTGCACATCTTCACTGGTCTTACGATTCGTTTACAATTATCTGGTCAGCGATTCGATTCGGCGATGCATTTTGATTAATGACAAGCTCCCACTTCTGCTTGGGCTGCTTTCCTCTCTGCAATCTTCTGGGACACATGGCAGGTTCCAGAAGATTGCCCGGCTATGCAGGACAGCGCAGTGAGACATGTGCACCCAGCTGTGGAGCTGCAAGCTTTCACTGTTGGGTGCCCACAGTAGTTTTGCCAGCGCCGTGGACAGGCGGGGGAGAGAATGGAGGGTTCTGCTTTTGGATTAAAAATAACCTCATTCTCTTAAACTGCACTACATGGTACAGGCATTCACACACACACACTGCTGCTGGGAGTTCTGTATTGCCCCCCTTTCCCTGCTCCCCCATCTCTTTCCTCCCTTCACTCTCCTACCTTTCACAGAGCAGGAGGCGGGACAATCCTAAACCAAAGGCACACCAGCACTGGGTGGGGCGCGGGAGCTTTCAGGTTAACTTTCCATATTAGTGCGATTGGCTGCTAGGGCCGCCTCCTAGCAGCCAATCATCTGATTAAGGCGACAGGCTGCTACCTCTCTCCAGGCAGTGCTGGTTCCGCTCCCAGTCCAGAATTGTCCCACCTTTCGCTCCTCTTTATTCTGCTAATGACAGCAGAGGAGGCTGGGGACAAAAGCGTCTAAAAAAAAAAAATTGGCTCTTTTGAAGAGAGATCACAAAATACTGCAGATATGTGCCCAGCTCAAATTTCATGAATTAGGTTTACATCCACTTTAAGTTGCAGGGATTCACCCTCACTTCCTGTTTGCCTAGGGGACAGGAAGTGAAGGAACATTTCCCCAATGTGGCACAGATGGCGAAAAAAAACCTGACCGCGGTTATAATCCTCCCTTACTTTATCCAAAAGGGGGGGGGGGGGGGGAGTTTTGCCCATAGTTCTACTATCTCATTTTCCAACAACACGACTCCAAGTGGGGCCTGTCTTCGCATTGTGCACTTGGTTTTAAAGGTCTGAACTCATGACAAGTTTTCCTAAAGAACAATAAAATCAATATTGGGTGTTTAACAGGTGAGATATTTTCCCCTTGAAGCAGAGTCTGCAGCAGTAACAGTGCCCTACGCTGGAAACACCTGAAGGCAGTAATTTTGGAGGGATGGCCACATATTTTTAGCCATTTGCGTCTTTGCACTGAAGCAGGAGCTGATGTGATCGGTTTGATGCTCTGTGATGCGCCGAAAACTTTTTTCAGGACTAAATTTAATGAGTCGAAGAATTAAACAATCTTGGCCCACATGCATTTCTATTTCTCCTTCCCATTTTAGGAGCTTCTGTGTTACAAATACATACAGCGACTTGATGTGGAGGGACATTTACAGCTACTTTGGCAGAGAAGTTTCCCAAGTCCCCTGCTGTGCATGGCTGTTGTAGATCTGACCTGCGATGGGCTGTATGAACTGGCCATTGTGTGTCTAAAAGGACTACACATACTGCAGGTGAGTTCTTGCTTACCCTTCCAATTGATGTGTGTGTGTGTGTGTATATATATAATATAAACTCCCATGATTTTATTGCCACTATCCGTGTGAACCAGGGCTTAGTCATACCTCACATGTGGGATGATCGCTATTTGTGTGTGCACCCGATTCCCCTCCTAGCCATGCTTGCATTGCTTTAACCAATTGCCAACTAGCTACATACCCACTAGGATTGCTTTTATAAGAGAGACAACCTTCGGCTCTAAAAAAACAATACCAGGATAATGCCTACAGCTGCAGGCATCCCGGTTTAACCACTTTAAGTCTAGCGACATACGGGTACATCGCTGGGTTCACCAGGAAATCCTCCAAAATAGACTTTATTAACCACTTCCCACCCGTCCTATAGCAGAATGACGGCTGGGCGGTGGTCCAGTTATCCTGACTGGGAGTCGTATGAGGTCCAGCAGGATAACTTCCGACGTGCATCGCGGCGATCGGTGGTGCGATGTGTTGGTCTGACACACCGATCTCGGTAAAGGAGGCACATGATCAGCCGTGTCCAATCACGGCTGATCACAATGTAAACGGGAAGAGCCGTCGATCAGCCTTTCCTCACTCGTGTCTGACAGACATGAGTAGAAAGCCGATCGGCGGCTCTCCTGACGGGGGTCTGTGCTGATTGTTTATTAGCGCAGCCCCCCCTGCAGATGCCCTCACTGGACCACCAGGGAAGCCCCCAACATGTGGATGGCCAGGTATGTCCCCAATGGCCACAAGTGATGCCACAACATGCCCAATATATGCCAATCAGTGCCCACAAATGGGCACTGACTGGCACCACTCATGCCAGATCAGTGATGCCCAGCAATGTTGTCTATCGGTGCCCATCCGTGCTGCCTCATCAGTGCCAGTCATTGAAGGAGAAAATGTACTTATTTACAAAATGTTATAACAAACAAAGAAAACTTTTATTTTTATTTTTTTCCAAATTTTCTGTCTTTTTATTTGTTGCGCAAAAAATAAAACCCCCAGCAATGATTGAATACCACCAAAAGAAAGCTCTATTTGTGGGAACAACATTATAAAAAAATAATGTGGGTACAGTGTAGCATGACCGCGCAATTGTCATTCAAAATGCGACCGCGCTGAAAATTGGCTTAGGCAGGAGGGGGTGTAAGTGCCTGGTATAGAAGTGGTTAAGCTAGACGTATGACTATTGAAACATGCCATCGATGATTGTTTTGCAAGCAGCTTGAATCTCCAATAAAGTTGGTTTTTGTTTGCCGATCCATTTATATTGTTTTCTTTGTGAAGCCTGAAGAAGACGTGTGGTGTGTGGTTTTTTTTTTTTCCTGCCATGTACCACGCAATGAGAGCATTGGCGGATTGAAAGGTAAAGTGGTCATGTCTTTGTCTAGTTGGCTGGTTGTCATGTAATGGAAGACAAATACATGGGCTGTCATTGCTGATCTCCTGAAATGTATTATTTGCTTAGCTTTCTTAGGATTCAATACATTCAGTCACTGTCCAGGAACCAACATACAGCAAATAAAGTCAGTACTGCTGATCTATATGCTTGTTGTGGTTTAGTGACTCAGGAAAAATTAAAGGATTTGTAACGGTAGCCAGGAAACAAGCATTTTCATTGGGAAGCTGACACATTTCTTGTCACACAAGCTTTATTTAAAGGAATATGTTCTTGTAATACAGAAAAAAAAAGCTACCGTACATTTGTCTTCTAAAGGTGCAAGAAACATTTTGGAATTTGTTCGTAGGCAAAAAGCACTATTGTTTGCTTTTTTATTTTTATTAAAGTTGCCTGCTTTAAATAAAAAAAAAAAAAAACACAAATAAGGGCTGTAGTTGTATTGGTGATAACCTGTATTACTCAATACTTCCATGTGGTGTCACTGTTTCCATTCATATTTGAATTTCTGCAAGCCAGGTTCTAGTGCAGAGCAATGGACTGTACTGTAGATGTGAATATTGGTGTGTACATAACATAGATTTATTGGCCTTGCAAATGGAAAACTTTGGTAAGTAATGAATTTAAATACAAAACCAGGAGGCATAACTCTCAAAACAAATATGAAGCGGACATATCGCAAAAAATGCCCTTTTGAAACCCCTTTTCATATGGTCTATTTGGCAGGTGATTAGTTCAGTGTTTAGCTCCAGTTGAAAACTAAAGCGTTCATTTATAACAGACTAACCAATAATTTTTTTTTTTCTGGACATAGGCAGACTTGGAGGTAAGAGGTTATGAATAGAAACCTGTCCATTTACATATGCCTGCCCCATAGACTTTCGTGGAGCTTCTGATCACGTCTGCCTGAAAAACTAACGAGTAGACCTGATCAGACCACCTGTGTGAAAGGGGCTTTATAGCTTAGGAAGACCATGCCCAATGATAATGAAAAAGTTATGTTTTCATAGTAGGGTAATCTGGATGTCATTCATTCATGTGACCTGTGTCATGGCATTGGTCACATGTATAATGCCAAGCTAGAGCATTTTGAGAATGACATCGCCAGTCCTGCTGATGGACAGCTAAGTGTTGGAGGCTTGGTGAAACCATCAGAAATCGCTCCATAAAGGTTTTCTTTCTTTCATACCGGGATTTTTGGTGGACGCTGAGGCTCCTTTCACACTGGGGGGGGGGGGCGCTAAGGCTCCTTTTTCCGCTCTATTCGGCCGCTAGCAGGGTGCTTTTTACCCCCGCTAGCGGGTGAGAAAGGGTTAAAACCACTGCAACTTGTCTCTGCGGAGGCGCTTTGCCAGCAGTATAGTCACGTGCCCCATTGATTTCAATAGGCAGGAACGGTGGAGGAGTGGTAAATACACCGCTCCAAAAATGCTACGGGGCTTTCACACTGGGGAAACAGCAGCAGCTTTTTCAGGTCGCTTTGCAGGCGCTATTTTTAGCGTTGTAGCACCTGCAAAGCGACCCAGTGTGAAAGGGGTCTTGGAATATCCAAAATGTAAACAATTTGAGTAAATATTCTCAACGTCTTTTAGTAAATCAGCCTTCATATGTAATACGTTTTCACAAAAAAGTATGTTGCTTTTTTTTGTTAAGTTTTTATTATTTTTTTTTATGGTAAACCTGGGCAGTTCAAAGGTATTATAGAAAAAAAAAGCATAATTAGCGATCACCTTCATAAAAGTGTATACTTTAAACCAGGGGTCTCCAAACTTTTCAAACAAAGGGCCAATTTATTGCCCTTTAAACTTTAGGAGGGCCCGATTAGGGTCAGCAAGGGAAGAAAATGTCACGGACTCGGCATCAGTGAGAACAAATTTGGCCTAAGGGTTGGTGGTCTATAGGAAGAGGAGTATTCCCCCTATTAGTAGTATCCCATCATTGGTATCGGTGGATAATATAGTGCCCCATTGTTGGTGTCAATGGGAGGAATAGTGCCTCATGTCAGTGGGAGGAATTGTGCCCCAAGGGCCGGATAAAGGCTAGCAAAGGGCATTTGGCCCTCAGGAGACCCCTGCTTTAAACCCTGGTGGCCAGCCTGTGACTTTTTTTTTTTTTTTTCTATTATATAATGTAGCAGTCTGTAGTGGGAACATTGATTAGGGCAATAGTGTTTCTCTGCTAGCCTTTCCCAGGTTTCATATGGTCTTCTGCTGCATGTCTTCAGGTTAAAAATGTAGCGTGTGCAGTCTCTGACCTTTTTTATTTCATCTATTATATCTTCAGTCTGACAATCCTCTCAAGCATTACATAGATTGAAGATTATGTGCGGCCCTTTGGTGATGTCAGGGGAAACCGTTGAAGCCCCCATTTAGCTCATAGGTTGACAGCCAGTGCTTGAGTAGATCTAGAGATATGAGCAGCAGGAGCCATATGTAAATCTCAAATGTACCTGTTAATGCACATCTTAGATCTTAGATTGACCTCCTTTACAAGCAGGATGCCCCTGAAAGTCTATGAACGCAGGCCCTAATAGTTGAGCTTGGTCCCCTCTCACCTCCTAAGCTGGTTAGTCAGTGAATATATCCCATCAAGTAAAAGACCATGTTAGTCATGTCAGAACTGCTTCTCTCCCCATACAAGATTATAGGAATGCAAAAGCAGCTTGAGCCCTGGTTCACACCAGTGTGATCTATCGTGCAATGTAAATATTCAAAATCGCATGACAAGTCACACCCCATTGCCGGGCGTGGAACCGTTCAAATCAATGCGACTTTAAAAATAGCTCCTGTACTACTTTGTTTGTGATTTGCTTTGCTTTCTGTTGAAGTAGTGCGATTTTAAAGCCTGCACTGGTGTGAACCAGGGCTAAAGCGAGTCAGATGGGAGGACAAATGCATCTGTCAATTTAATTATGAATCATCTCGGAAACAACCCATTTTTAAAGCAAGCTGTGCTTGCTCATTGTAATTTGTGGGTACTAATGCGCAAACCCAAAAAATAGAACTAACAAGTAGCTACCAACATAAATGGTTTTCCCACACTAAAGATATATGACAAAGGAATTTGGTGCTTACTAAGTAATCAAATATAATTGTTTCTCATAGAATACATATAAGCTCACGTGTATATACGGTACCTCCTATAGAATAAAGTGCACACAGTACAATAAAACATGTACAATCTTTGCAAAAATGTGTAAAAAACAGTGGCATCAATAGTACTTCCAGGAATAGTGTGCAAAAAAAATAGTCCCATTAAAAGTGCAAATTACACCAAAATATATAATTGCATATGAATGTATCCAATTGTGCAAAGAGTTCATCAAAATAAAGTTCAAGTGGCAAATATCCAATACATTTCCACCATCCGATGTGCGCAAATGGTTTGCCCCAACCTCTTGCCTCCTTTCAGGTCAAAAAACAAGCCTCTCTGATCGAGTACTGGTTCCACAGCCAACGATCAGTTCCCAGAATGTCCAAGATGAGATAACACTCACAGAGGAATTAATCTCTCAACTCATCCACATGTAATAAAAAAGGGAGGGTTCCATGGCGTAGTATTTTCCCAAAAATATTTAATATCAAAATGTAGTAACACAAGGCAGCATGGCAAACGTGGAGACACTTCTGGTTTCGGCCGTGACTGGAAGTGACGACACCTGGCTCCTTCCTGATGCGTTGCGTCACTGTTCATGTGACTTTATCAAATGTGCTTGTTTATTGATACATGTCCAAAGCCTGGCAACACAGGTCCTAAAAGACCAATGGAAATGCTTGGGAGAAGGGAGATGTTTGAGCCAAGATTTTTTTGTTCTAGTACAGGGTCTCCAAACTGCGGCCCGGGGGTTGGATGTGGCTCTTGATTTTAGCTGGCCCTTGGGGCACTATTCCACCAACTGACATCAATAATGAGGCAGCATTCCTCCTACTGACATCAATGGGGCACTATTTCTCTAATTAAAATCAATGATGGGGTGAGGATACAGGGGCATTTCCTACAGTCGCTTGCCTCCCCTGAAAGACAGTAAATTGGCCCTGTGCTAAGAACTTTTGGAGGCCTGTTCTAGTATGTAGCTGCATGCAGGCAGGCTGGCTATATAAGTGATTTGCTTTGCATCGGCTTTACGAACTCGCCCACAGAGCAAAGTTTGAGCCCTTGTAAGCACAAATCATTCAGGAAAAAATAGATAAACTTGTGTACAGCCAGGGTGCCCATACAGGGATTGAAATTTGGCCTTTCCCTGTTGAACCAGCTTAAGTTTGATCCATATATGGATGGCTTAAGGCCCAGATTTGCATAGAAGTAACAGCTTATTGCTCTTGATCTGGTGATTGTTTTGATCTGTGGTTTTCACTGAAGACCTTTGCAGATGCTTTGTTCCACATGTGTTTTGCTTACTTTGTATAGGTCCGTTGCAGAGAAGTTTTTTTTTTAAAAACAATCACTTTTTTTTTTATGTGTAGTTTTTATTACTATGGGTTACTTTAATAATGTCCAAAATCCAGTGTTTAAGCAGTAGCCCAAGTTATAGATTTTTATTTATTTTTCTCCAGAAAGGCAAGGGACAAAGTATTTATTTATTTTTTCCTGTAGAGTTGTACCTTGTACTTGGAAAAACACTAAAGAGACATACATCTGAAACAGGTTTGGATTAAATGCATTTCCAGCACTGTTTTATCAAGGCAGATAGTGTCCCCTTCTTAACACCTGCTCTGTCGCTGCCATCAGCTTGATTAATACTTACCCAGAGGCTCCTAATTAGATGGCTGATGACCGGTATTGTTCCTTGTGGACATTAGCATACCGCAATAGACAGCAGGTGCAAAGCTCTTTTGTTGTTTTATAGCCGCAGAAGGTCATATCTCTGGCTACAAACGGCCCGATTGTCCATCACAGTTCTGTGTCCACTTGCAATATGCATTTTTTTACTATTTCTTTACAGCTATATTTAAATACGGTTGTAGCCTAGTCCTGCCTTCTGACACATTCCCTGCACAGAATGGGGGCGGGTGACAATGATTGATGTGTGAACTTTGGTATCCCTCCGAGCCCCAACCAAATCCATTTAGGCCTTACTCACATTTGCATAGTATAGCTGCAGTAATGAGCCATGTACTAAAATGAGCGTCATAATAAATGGTATTTCTGTGTGCAACATGTTTAAGTTTGTTGATTGGTAATGAAAGCGAAGGTTGGCGATGAATACAAAAGTAGTCATACCCAATCATGTTCAAGGGGAAAAAAAATATTATACCAACACATACTGCAATTGGGTATTTTTTTTCCATTCAAAAAGCTTTTATTGAGCAAAAGACCAATAGGGTATACAAATATTATGCAGTTACAGCTAACATTTGGTGGTAGCTTACAGAATACTCTACTGTGTGATTTCTTGACTGTGTGAGGAAACAAGGGAAATTAAAGAGCTGATATAACAGCAGTGTTCACTATTAATTGTCATGGAACATCAACAAGTTGCAACAATGCAGAACCTCCCCATACCCCTGTGCTCTCCATCCTATATACAGGATGCAGGCAGTGGCGGAACTACCGCCATAGAGACCCACGCGAGCGCTATGGGGCCCGCAGTCGAGTGAGAATAAGGGGGGCCCGGTGAGGATAAGCGCATCACCGGCATGGTCTCCCAGCCAGGGGAAGGGAGAGGAGAGGAAGAGGTGAGCTGTCTGTATCGGCAGAGAGCGGAATTGTCCGATGTAATAGCTTTCATTAGAACTTCCAGTGTTCCCGGGGCTCATGTCGCATAGCTCCACCTCTTGGCCCGGCACCTTTGATCGACAGTACGCCGGTCCATGGTGGGACATGTGACGTCAGCAAAGGCGTTGTGCTATGAGGTGGGGCTATGTGACGATGAGCCCCGGGAAGACGGGAAATTCAAATGAAAGCTATTACAGCGGGCATTCCCGCTCTCTGCTGATCTGGCCGGCTTGCCTCTTCCTCTGCACAGGTGAGCCTGTATTGGGCACAGGCAGGCCAGGCTGTTTTGGGCACAGGTCATGCCGCATTGGGCACAGGCAGGCCAGGCTGTATTGGGCACAGGCAGACCAGGCTGTATGGGCTCACAGGTCACGCTGTATGGGCTCACAGGTCACGCTGTATGGGCTCACAGGTCACGCTGTATGGGCTCACAGGTCACGCTGTATGGGCTAACAGGTCACGCTGTATGGGCTCACAGGTCGCGCTGCATTGACACTAGGGGGTCTCTGAGGGCGGGGGCCCCATACAACATTTTGCTATGGGGCCCTGTGATTTCTAGTTATGCCCCTGGATGCAGGTGTGTTGAGCCATTCGCCCTGCCCCATATCTTATCATATTTAGATGGACATCACCTGTGCAGATCAGTTTTTTTATACAGCAGAACATTGTTGTCCTCTGCCAGCCAGTGAGAGAGCTCTGGAGGGTCTGGTCTCATCCAGACCCTAGCGATGACCTTCCGAGCAACAAAGTGTCTCATGCAAGAATATTTTGAGAAATGTATTCAATTCCGTGTCTGGAAAAATACCAAGTAGGCATGGCTTTGGCTGCAGGGTTATGGGGGATCCCATCCTGTCATGTAGGAACCTTACCACCTGTTCCCAGAATGCTTGAATATTCGTGCACTGCCATATTAAATGGAAAAAGGTGCCCTGGGCCTGGCCAAACATCGGGCAAGCGGTGGGATAGCCCCTCCCGTATCTAGATACCCTAAGGGGTGTGAGGTACGCCCTGTTCACAATGAAGGTTTGTGTGAGGCGGTCCGATAATTTAGGGGATACGAGTTTACACGCATCCAGAGCATCGCTCCACTCATCATCCTCCAGGGCCCACCTCCCCCTCCCATCTTGATTGCAGGGCATAGGCCGACACGGTAGCCCCCGGGAGGGTCAGCATAGTGTGGAATTGGGATATCAGCTTTTTGGGGTCCGGGTATTTAATTGCTGCCATCAAGGGGTTATCTGCTAGGGATAACATTTCCTGAGGGAGCAATTGAGTATTTAAAGTGAAAACAAACTTCACTTTATTCACGGACAATGCACCTTGCTAAGAGAACTGTCTCTTCTCCCCTTTTTAGTACATCAACACCACTGTTTTTGCTTGCAAATTTCTTTGCCACTTGCCTGCACAGTAGACTATAGAGGACTATCCTCCAACTGCTGAAATGTACTCTCCTCCTTCTGCAGACTAGCTAAACTTTTTTCTTTAGCTCCCAGTACTTGAAATAATTGTAAAGGTGGAAATACTGCACTGTCTAAAATGGTAAATAAGGTGTATAGAAACACGACTCGCCGCTGCAACTAACTATGTGAGATACACACCATAGGAAGCAAATGTTCGAGAAAATAGCTGCACTGCAATAAGAAAAACAACAAATGGTCTGCGCTAAAACGTGATATCTATGATCACATAAACTCTGATTGTGAAAAACAACAAATCAATATGCACTAGAACGTGATATCTAAAATTGCATAACCTCAACTTGAAAATATATCAAATGTCTGCTTGGTAACTTCCTGATCGGAGTTTTCATGCGCAGGGAAGATAATGTACAGACAAACTGATAATACAGGTGAAACTCGAGAAATTTGAATATGGTGCAAAAGTTTATTTATTTCACTAATTTAACGTAAAAGGTGAAATTAATATGAGATGGATTCCTTACATGAAAAGCAAGATAGTCCAAGCCGTGATTTGTCATAATCGTGATGATTATGGCTTACAGCTCATGAAAACCCCAAATCCACAATCTCAGAAAATGAGAATATTGTGAAAAGGTGCAATATTCTAGGCTCAAAGTGTCCCACTCTAATCGGCTAATTAAGCCATAACACCTGCAAAGGGTTTCTGAGCCTTTAAATGGTCTGTCTGGTTCAGTAGAAATCACAATCATGGGAAAGACTGCTGCCTTGACAGTTGTGCAGAAAACCATCATTGACACCCTCCATAAAGAGGGAAAGCCTCAAAAGGTAATTGCAAAAGAAGTTGGATGTTCCTAAAGTGCTTTATCAAAGCACAATAATAGAAAGTTATGTGGAAGGCAAAAGTGTGGAAGAAAAAGTGCACAAGCAGCAGGGATGACCACAGCCTGGAAAGGATTGTCAGGAAGAGGCCATTCAAAAGTGTTGGACTTTCACAAGGAGTGGACTAAGGCTGGAGTCAGTGCAATAAAAGAGCCGCCACGCCTGAACAACCAACGTCAGAAGTGTCTTACCTGGGCTAAAGAAAGACACACCTGGTCTGGTTCTCAGTGATCCAAAGTCCTCTTTTCTGATGAGAGCAAATTTTGCATCTCACTTGGAAACCAAGTAGCTGGATTATGGAGGCAGAATGGAGAGGCACACACTGCAAGATGCTTGAAGTCCAGTGTGAAGTTTCCACAGTCTGTGTTGATTTGGGGAGCCATGTCATCTGCTGGTGTTGGTCCACTGTGATTCATTAAGTCCCGGGTCACCGCAGCCGTCTACCAGGAGATTTTGGAGCACTTCATGCTACCTTCCTCAGGCGAGCTCTATGGGGATGCTGACTTCATTTTCCAGCAGGACTTGGCACCTGCCCACACTGCCGAAGCACCAAAACCTGGTTCAGTGACCGTGGGATTGCTGTGCTTGATTGGCCAGCAAACTCGCCTGACCTGAACGTCAAACAGAATCTATGGGGCATTGCCAAGAGAAATATGGGAGACATGAGACCCAACAATGCAAAAGAGCTGAAGGCCGCTATTGAAGCATCCTGGTCTTCCACCTCGGCAGTGCCACAGGGTGATCGCCTCCATGCCACGCTGCATTGAGGCAGTAATTGCTGCAAAAGGGGTCAAACCAAGTACTGAGTACATATGCATGCTTCTACTTTTTCAGAGGTCTGATATTGTTCTATGTACAATCCTTGTTTTATTAATTGCATGTAATCACATTTTCTGAGATTGTGGACATGGGGTTTATATGAGCTGTAAGCCATAATCATCACAATTCTGAGAAATCACGACTTGAACCATCTTGCTTTTGCATGTAATGAGTCTATCTCATATATTAGTTTTACCTTTTAAGTTGCATTAGTGAAATTAACTTTTTGCACAATATTTTACTTCTTTTTTTTTTTTTTTTTCACCTGTATATAAATAAACAAACTGCAGACTATTACAGTAGCAGTAAAACCTTGGATTGTGAGCATAATTCATGGGAACATGCTTGTAATCCAAAGCACTTGTATTTCACAGCAAACTTCCCTATAAGAAATAATGGAAACTCAAATGATTCGTTCCTCAACCATTTATTCATAAGTCCTTCAGTTTATAGTCCATATAAAAAGATTATAGCAGTGTGATAAGTTGTGTAACCATAAAATGTCCATCCACAAGTGGATTAGAAGCAAAATCCAGCAGGAGCTACAGAGTATAAAAGAGCTCCCTCTGGTGGCACAAAACAGCCTGGAGTTGTTCCACATAGCGTGGACAGAATTGTTTTTTATGTTTACTGAAGACACTGCTGACTTCATTGCTCCAGTAAACTGCTGAGACCACATTAGACTACTTGGCATAAATGTAGGGAGCCAAGAGATGGGGTTGTTAGGCAAGATAGGCAACTTTTTATAAATTCATATAAAATCTCTACCCCCACCATCATAATGCATGTCTGTACGTTTTTAAAGCCAATTTGTTAACTCTTCCCAACTGTCCCAGCATCCCTTAACGGAATGCCCAGGGGGGCTAGAAGGATCATGCGACCACTGATTGGCTGTCCTGCCGACTACCAATTTTCAGTCTGGACCAAGAGCTGTCTGACAGTTTGTTGTCTGCAGGGAGAGTGCAGTTAACCTGCTCTCAACACAGAAAAACTGGCTGCCCAGTGACACGTGTGGCGTTAGACGCTAAAGCCCACCCCTTTGCCTCTGCACATATGTGGACGGCAACAGGTGGATGTATTAAAGGGTTTTTTGTTTACAGAAGTTGTTTAATAGTGAGATCTCCGTCATAATTTCTGATACTGTTGCTGTACACCTCAGAACTTTTGGATGTTCCCACCAGCAGCATTCTCCATAATATGGATGGTACCCTGTGATCTTTTCACTAAACTTTAGGTCACACATAAAGATCAGTGCATTTTTTAATTTATGACGAGGGCAAAGATTTTTCATTTACAGAAAATATAACTGGAGAATTTTTTTTTGGTCTCGTTTTTAAAACAGATGTGTATTAATATTATCTATATTTTGGTGCTTTCTTCATTATACAATGGCCAATACATTTTTTTTTTGCTCTTCTCTTTATACAGCACAGTTTGACAAAAACATCTCAGTGCCTCATCCAGCGGCTTCGAGAGAAGGTAGAACGCACCAAGATGTCAGACACACAGAAGAATCCAGATTCTGAACCTGACCACCCACCTGACTGCACCACAGATATTCGGATATGACTCCCCTCAGAGAGGGGACATGTGAAGGAAAGATCAACTTCTGTTGATCAGCACTAGGTTGGAGAATCGATGCCTGTTCCGAGTTCTATTTTTACCAAAATCTAAAAGTGAACTTGCCCTGGCCTAAAGAGTGCTTTGAGTGCGCTTTTTTTTTTTTTACTCTGCCTCAAATGTACATTTATCTCAATTCCATAGCCAAGGCCGTTGCATTGTTGTTGTTCTGCAGCAGAAATTCTTGCAGTGACTGTGTCTGCAGACTTCAGCCACGAAAGGTGTGTGTTTTTGTTTTTTTTAGGGATTGACTGCAGAGACAAAAGGCAGGGTGACTATGGTGGCTCAGGCCACAGCTGTGGGTTGCATTGGCCAAATGCGGCAGGATGGATTAATGCACTTTCTGTGAAAGTGCACTTCTCCCTTTTTTTAAGTTGACAATACTAGGACACAATACTAAGTCAACTGCAAGTTCATGTGGTAAACTTTAAGCTGATCCCCATCTGTATGGAGCTTTTTGAATCTTAGGCTCAGACTGTACACAGAGCCTTGAATTCTTTCAAGTAGAGATGAAGCCCTACCATTTCTGGTACCTGAGGGCTTAGTTTCTGATTGATGAGCAATCAAGGCGTTGTGTATCGCCTGTACTTGGGATCCAAGGGTTTTCATGTGGACACAAGAGCTTAGGTAAAACACGTATAGTTGGCACCTACGATTCAGCAGTGTTCTTACCTTAGGTCAGTGGTTTCCAAACTGCGGCCCAGGGGCCGGATGTGATCCTTTGCTTGCCTTTATCCAGCCCTTGGAACTATTTCTCCTGTGGACACCAACACTTATACCAACAATGGGGCACTATTCCACCTACTGACAACAATGGTAGGACACTAATCTTCCCACTGACACCAATGATGGGACACTAGTCTTTTCAATGACACCAATTCCCCCGATACCAACAATGGGGCAATATGCCTCTCATGCATTCATTCAATTGATGGGACATTTGATTACTCCCATTGACGCCAGGACATTTTCTCCTCACTGGCCACAGTCCAGCATTCTCAAAGTCTGCAGAATAGTAAATTGGCCCTTTGTTTAAAAAGTTTGGAGACCCCTGCCTTAGGCACTACTGAGAAGATTGGAAATCCTGTTGAACATACCACGGGTGTTCTGATGGCAGACAGTTCACTTTTGATTTTCTACACAGGGACTCGAACATTGAGCAATTTGGGCTTTCCATGTTGGAAAAACTCCATGTACATTAATGTGCTTTTATGAAGCTTGCCATTGTACGTTCACCCTTGGATAAACCACAACAGTGTTATGAGGGGGCCATAATCTTATCCGTAAAAATTTGAATACTTTTTTTGGTAACTGCCTTACAAAGTAACATTACCTTGAGTGTTATATACTCCTGAATCTTAAGGCAAGATGCTATGAATATGATTACCAATAGGAACCAATATTGCTGTAGCTCCTAAAGGCTAAAACTTTGTGATTAAACACAAAAACTAAACATGTACATATTCTATAATCTTCCTAGTGCATATCGACAGGAGTACATAATAATCGACCCATACATATACCCTCGAGTATAACCCGAGTTTTTCAGCACATCTTTTTTTTGTGCTGAAAATGCCCCCCTCCGCTCCTGTCACCTTTTCTTTCTCGTACATCACGGGACACAGAGCGGCATATTCATTACTATATGGGTTATATGGAGTACCTTCAGGTGTGGACACTGGCAATCTCAAACAGGAAGTCCCCTCCCTATATAACCCCCTCCCCTAGAGGGAGTCCCTCAGTTTTTTCGCCAGTGTCTTAGGTGTTGGTCACGGAATAGCTTTGCTCCACATCCTTGGGATTAAGGGCGGGCTAACCGGATCTGTCCAAGGAGCCTCAGTGCCAAAGTGGACAGTACCCGGGCCCCAAACCGTGGGGTTTTGCCTATAATGCTCCTCTTTGGAGGGCTGGACCCTGGGCCCAGGACTTGGAGTTTGCAAAAACCATAAGTTCCTGTTTGCCAGGGTGCTATATAGGTCCAGGACAGTGGGTACCTTCATAGGACTCCAGGGCCTGAAGGTCTACTACGCTACCCACGGAGATGGGAGAAGATTGGATCAGTTTGCTGGACAAACATCCTGCAGCATGGAGCAGGTAAGGGGGAGCCTGCGGGACTTGGTTCGACAGCAGGCTCTCCGGGGTAACCTAAAAGGGGGGATAGCCTAAGTATGCTCTGCATGGGCAACCTTGTTCACTATGTCTGAAGAGAGACAGGATGACACCTTTTCTCCCCCATCACTAGGTTCCCCTGTCTAAGAATGTGTTGCTAGCTAACCTGCTGTTTTCTTCCTAGGACTAGTAAGGATCCCTAGGGGCCTTTTGGAGAGTCCTACCTGGCCGGGGGTTTGAATCTGCCGCCTGTTTCTGCAGTCCTGGATCTCCAGCAGCGCGGCTCCTCCATGTTCCTCCTGTTTCCGGCATACGCGCGCGCGCGTACGTCTTATAGACGTTTTTCGCGCCGTTCACACAGGAGGGCGGGGGGGGGGGCGTGCCTGCGGCGTCATACAGGGGCGCGCCTTGTGCTGTTATAGATCAGCAGGCATTGTCAGTGCTCAGTCTGAGGCTGATTTCAGAAGGAGAGGACGCAGAGCGGCAGAACAGTGACTCCCGGTGGCGGAAGAGGGGTAGTACATGCTGGACTTTGTTCCAATGCCTTTTTTGTTAAGCCAAAAAATTCCCCTTTTTGCAGCAGGTTGGAGACTGGCAAACTAAGTTTGGGGTCACTGTATGTTTTAAAAAAGAAAATATATATAATATATATTAAAAAAAAAAAAAAAAAAAGAGAAAAACATACGGGATCCCATCAGTTTTTGGGCATTAGTGATCTATTGTCCCCTAAGCTCTGGTTTTGTACTCCTGGCCACTACAGTCTGTTGTGTGGGCGGAGTCCCTCGATTTTGTATTATGGCTTCCAAAGGTTCGGGGTCAAAGGGTACAAAAAAGACCAAGAAACAAAGGGGTTCCCCTTCTGATTCTGATGATATGCCGATACTTTCCCCGCAACTTATTAACATAAAGAGCGCCTTGGATGAGCCATTAGGGGGATCTGGTGCGGAGGCTGGCCCAGATCAGCCCAGCCCTGTGTTTATCACAGAGGAGATGCTAGCCGTATCCCTAGGGGGGCTAGAAGAGAGAATAGCAGCATTGATCGCTAGAGCTATTCCTGGTAAGAAACGGGTTAGATCCCCATCACCAAGAGGTGTATCCTCAGATGCTGAGATTCTCTCTCCGGAGGAATTAGAATCACAGGAGGATCAACTAGACCTGAACCAAGAGGGTTCAGGGATTGAGGGATCTGCCTCTGAGGAACCATTTTCAGACTCCCAGACAGAAAGATTGTGGGTACAGTCTTTGACGGACATGGTCCGCTCGGCATTTAGTTTACCATTGCCAGAGCCTCAGGTTCCTCCGGTATCCTCTCTGGGCTCTTTGAAATCTCCGTTAAGCAACGCAGTTTTTCCGGTCCATCCTCTCTTGGAGGAATTGATCTTTCGGGATTGGGTACGGCCGGACAGGATTTTTTCTGCCACCGAAAAGATTTGCGGTCATTTACCCCATGGAGGAAAGATTCTCCAAGAGGTGGAGGCTCCCAGTAGTGGATGCAGCCATCTTATGTGTGAATAAATCACTAACTTGCCCGGTTGAAAACATACATATGTTTAAAGATCCGATTGATAAAAGGTTAGAGACACTTTTAAAAGCATCCTTTGCTACGGCAGGAGCAGTGGTGCAGCCAACTGTGGCTGCGATTGGTGTTTGTCAGGCGTTAAAGGACCAGACAAAAGAAATGTTAAAGGACATGCCTACCCAACAAGCAGAAGAGTTTTCTGACATTCCCAGAGCTCTGTGTTTTGCTGTAGATGCTATAAAAGATTCCATCCAGCAGGCCTCTCGTTTATCACTATTTTTGGTGCACATGAGAAGGCTCTTATGGTTGAAGAACTGGGCGGCGGAGCCCCCATGCAAAAAGCTTCTGGCAGGGTTTCCCTTCCATGGAGGACGACTCTTCGGAGAGGATCTGGATAAATATATTCAGACTATTTCAAATGGCAAGAGTACCCCTTTTTCCGGTCAAAATGACATTCCGGGGTCCTACATTTAAAAGGCAGCTCTTTCCTGTCTCGGGGCCCTCAAATTCCAGGCAGTATCGACGGCCGCCTGCACGATCCAACTTTAACAGTAGATCGCAGGGACAGGCCCCTGGGGGTAAGAGGCCATGGTATCGCAAGCCGACAAAGACAGCCCCTAAGTCTGCCTTATGAAGGGGCGCCCCCACTCTCGCGGGTGGGGGGAAGGCTTCGTTTCTTCTCAGAAGTTTGGGAAGCCAAGATCCCCGACAAATGGGTCCGGGCACCTGTAACCACTGGTTACAGACTGGAGTTTCTAAGGTATCCTCCGCCTCATTTTCAAGAATCAAGGCTACCAAGGGATCCAGCAAGGAAGGCCTCAATGCTGGCAGCTTTGGATCACCTGCTTTGCCAGGACGTAATAGTAGAGGTGCCAGCCCAAGAGCAAGGGCTAGGTTTCTAGTCCAATCTCTTTGTCATACCAAAGCCCAACGGCGATGTCAGGCCAATCTTGGACCTAAAGGGGTTAAACGGTTACCTAAAGGTTCGTTCCTTCCGGATGGAATCCATCCGGTCAGCAGCCGCCGCGTTTCGGAAAGACGATTTTCTGGCCTCCATAGACATAAAGGATGCTTACCTTCATGTACCAATCTTTCAGTCGCATCAAGGATTTTTACGCTTCGCGGTGGGGCAGCGACACTTCCAATTCAGGGCGCTCCCCTTCGGACTGGCCACGGCCCCCCGGGTATTCACGAAGATCCTAGCCCCAGTTCTGGCCAATTTAAGGATCCAAGGGGTCACAGTCCTAGCATACTTGGACGACCTTTTAAACATAGATCACTCACGGCCGGGTCTGCAACAGGCAGTAAACCTCACGGTTCGGTACCTCGAAGGGTTCGGCTGGGTCCTAAACCGGGGAAAGTCAGCGTTCCAGCCTACAAAGCAGTTGGAATACCTCGGCATGAGGTTAGACACAGAACAGCAAAGGGTGTTCCTGCCCCTTGTAAAGATCGAGGCTATCAAGGGGTTGGTTCAGTTGGTTCTAAACAAGAAAAAACCAACTATTCGCCTGTGTATGCGAGTACTAGGCAAGCTAGTGGCCACGTTCGAGGCAGTACCATACGCTCAGATCCACACTCGCGTCCTACAGGCAGCCATTTTTAGCAGCCTGGGGCAAGAGGGCACATGCCTTAGAGTCCCCTTTGACGCTATCATCAAGGGTCCGACAAAGCCTGGCCTGGTGGTTGAACCCCCAGAATCTTCTAAAGGGAAAATCCTTCAGCCCTGTTGTCTGGAAGGTAGTTACCACAGACGCCAGCCTGGCAGGCTGGGGGGCGGTCTTCGAGGGGTTCTCTCGCCAGGGAACTTGGGGGAAAGCAGAGAGGCAGCTCCCCATCAATATCTTGGGGATCAGAGCTGCTCGCCTAGCCCTTCTGGCATGGACCTCCAGATTAAAGGGGTTCCCGGTGGGAATCCAGTCAGACAATGCCACGGCGGTGGCATACATAAACCACCAAGGGGGAACCAGGAGTCAGGCCGCTCAAGAGCTTGATTTTTCAGTGGGCAGAGGTTCATGTACCCTGCATTTCGGCGATATTCATTCCCGGAGTGGACAACCTGCAGGCATACTTCTTAAAGTCGCCAGAGTCGGTTGCCAGGGGAGTGGTCTCGGCATCCCCAGGTCTTTCAATCTGCCAGAGGTGGGGAATGCCGGACGTAGATATAAGGGCATCCAGGTTCAACAAGAAACTAGACAGGTTCGTGTCTCGAGCAAGGGATCCTATGGCCTGCGGAACCGATGCGTTGGTTTGCCCTTGGCATCAATTCAAACTTCTATATGCATTACCTCCGCTACAGTTACTCCCTCGCCTGGTGCGCAGGATCAGAGTGGAGCACAAGCCAGTCATTCTAGTAGCTCCGGCTGGGCCCCGGAGGACTTGGTACTCACTAGTCCTGAAGATGGCAGTGGGAGACCCTTGGACTCTTCCTCTACAACCAGACCTACTCTCACAAGGCCCGATCCTCCACCCTACATTACAGCGTCTAAATTTGACGGCCTGGAGGCTGAATCCCTGATTCTCAGGGGTAGAGGTCTGTCTAGGCAGGTAATTCCTACCCTGATTAGGGCTAGAAAGCCGGCCTCCAGGGTGATTTATTACAGGGTGTGGAGGAACTACGTAGGCTGGTGTGAATCCAAAAGATGGAATTCCCGTAAATATACTATTGACAGGGTGTTAAGTTTTCTCCAGCTAGGAGTGGATAAAGGCCTGGCACTAAGCACAATCAAGGGACAGATCTCAGCTCTGTCAGTGTGGTTTCAGAGGCCGCTGGCCACCCACTCGCTGGTAAAGACCTTCTTACAGGGGGTCTTGCGTATTAATCCTCCTGTCAAGTCACCACTTTGTCCATGGGACTTTAAATCTTGTTCTGTCATCCCTACAGAAACAACCCCTTGAGCCGTTGGCTGAGGTACCTTGATTTTACTGACTAGAAAGTCGATATTTCTGATCACCATAGTTTCGGCCAGGAGAGTATCGGAATTGGCAGCCTTATCTTGTAAGGAGCCATATCTCATTTTGCATAAGGATAGGGCGGGGTTCCGTCCTCATCCTTCCTTTCTACCAAAGGTTATATCCAGTTTCCACCTGAACCAGGATGTGGTACTTCCATCCTTCTTCCAAAACCCACATCTAGAAAGGAGGGGTTGCTGCATACGTTGGATATTGTCAGGGCCATAAAGGCCTATCTTAAAGCTACAGAGAAGGTTCGGAAAACAGATGTGGTGTTCGTTTTACCGGAAGGGCCCAAGATGGGTCAGGCAGATGCTTGATCCACCATCGCAAGATGGATTAAACAATTAATTGTTCAGGCCTGCGGTTTGAAGAGGTTGCCTCCTCCTTTGTCGGTAAAGGCCCATTCTACCAGGGCCAGGGGCACCTCCTGGACAGCACATCATCAGATCTCTATGGCTCGAATATGCAAGGCAGCAACGTAGTCATCAGTCCACACGTTTACAAAATTTTATCAAGTGGACGTAAGAAGGAATGCGGATACAGCCTTTGGGCAGTCAGTACTACAGGCCGCGATTCAAGCTCCTCAGGATCTGAGGGGGCTCCCTTGATTTGATTTGAGATTTACATTTCTCGTTTAAGTTGGATTTACTAGTATCTGAGTATACCTCTAAAATTAAATCCTTCTTTGGAAGATGTCTCCCTCCCCTCATTAAAGCATTGCTTTCGGACATCCCATATAGTAATGAATATGCCGCTCTGTGTCCCGTGATGTACGAGAAAGAAAAAGGGATTTTTAAATACAGCTTACCTGTAAAATCCTTTTCTTGGAGTACATCACGGGACACAGAGCTCCCACCCCTCTTTTGGGTGACCATTTTGGGAGGCATACTGCTTGCTACAAAACTGAGGGACTTCCTCTAGGGGAGGGGGTTATATAGGGAGGGGACTTCCTGTTTGAGATTGCCAGTGTCCACACCTGAAGGTACTCCATATAACCCATATAGTAATGAATATGCCGCTCTGTGTCCCGTGATGTACTCCAAGAAAAGGATTTTACAGGTAAGCTGTATTTAAAAATCCCTTTTTTGCGCCTAAGCTTCCGGACTTTGGGGACCCAGTACCGGCCGGCCATAGGCACACATATAGCCCTACTCTTCCTTTACAAGTGTGCAAAGTTTGTTGTCCAGGGGACCTACGGCCGGGGAGCACCGATTTTTTTCAAAGTCAGGCACCCCTTCCATAGACTCCCATGTTAAACGGTAATTTCTCTGGTACATTTGGGGACCTGGTACTGACCGGCGGTAGGTCCCCTGGACCCGAAACTTGGTACACAGGTAGCCCAATTTCTCTACAAGTGTGCACAGTTTGCTGTCTCAGGGACCTACGCCGGGAAGCACCGATTTATTATTATTATTTTTTTTTCAAACCCGGGCAACCCTTTTATATACTCCCATGTTAAACGTAAATCTAGTCATGGACACCCTAGGCTTATACTCAAGTCAATACGTTTTCCTATTTTTTTTTGTGGTAAAATTAGGTGCCTCGGCTTATACTCGAGTATATACTGTAAATGTTTTGTTTTAGTATTTCAAGATCCGAGAAATCTGCTCTTTATTAATTCAGTTGAATTTGGAAATGCAGTATCCAACCATCTTCCATGTAGGTTCCCTATTTAATTTACAGACTATAGGGGATAGTTTAAATTTTAATAGCGAAACTAAAACTGGAGAGTGCAAAATCTGGTGCAGCTCTGCATAGAAGCCAATCAGCTTTCAGGTTTAAGGCCTGATTCACACCTATGCATTTTTATTATTTTTTGTGCATTTTCAGTTTTGCAAAAACACACTACAGTCCATTTAACATGGTTTCCTATGGATGTAGTTCACATCTGTGCATTTTCTGGAAAGGGCCAGGGACTTTTTTCTGGTTTTTGGTTTCATAGATGGATCAAAAGTGTGTATTGAAAAATGCAAATGGCACCTGCAATATGCAAACTGCAACCTGCATAGGTATGAATTGGGCCTAATTATTAAAGCCTGATTGAACAAGCTGAAGATAGAATTTGACTGGCTACAACGCACAGATGCACCAGATTCTGTGTAAATATTCCCCTTTGTTTTAGAGGCACATAAACCTCAGCTCTTTGGCCTCATTTCTCCCTGGCACTGTCTGTGCTTCTGATGTACTAATTTAGAAAGTGGGAAGCGAAAGATCGTTACTGTAACTGCTCACTTCCTTAGGAATCAATGTAAAGAGAAATTTGCTGAGTGTAGAAACTGAACATCAAGTCCATCAATAGCTCTGTAGCATATGTCAAGTGGTATGCTGATTAACGTTCATTTCCTCCTTTATGATATGTCCAAAACTGAAAGTAAATATTCTTCATTTCATTTAAATAAAATAAAAATAAATCAAGTTTTTCTATTTTTTTATTTTATTTTAAATGCTATTCAAGATCCCCCCCCCCCTTATTTTTATTTTTTTTAACAGGGTTTTTTTTTTGCTAGTTTAATATTTGCTAGTTTAATTACTTTCAGGTACATTGGCAGATTCAGCATGTATTATATATTAATTTTAAAAACTGACCTCTGAACTTCAGCAGTATTAAATTAAGAATGTTTATTAACCACTCCAGCACCGGACCATTTTGCTGGTCAAAGACCAGGCCACATTTTGCGATTTGGCACTGCGCCGCTTTAACTGACAATTGCGCTTTTTCCCCCCACAAATAGAGCTTTCTTTTGGTGGTATTTTGATCATCTCTCTTTTTTTTTTTTGCGCTATAAACAAAAATAGAGCGACAATTTTGAAAAAAATTCAATACTTTTTGCTATAATAAATATCTCCAAAAAATATATAAAAATTTTTTTTTTTCCTTAGTTTAGGCCGATACGTATTTTCTACATATTTTTGGTAAAAAAATTGCAGTAAGGGTTTAGCTTTTTTATGGCTTTTTTATTAACCACTTGACCACTGGGCACTTAAACCCCCTTCCTAACCAGACCAATTTTCAGCTTTCGGTGCTCTCACAGTTTGAATGACAATTACTCAGTCATATAACATTCTACCCATTTGAAATTTGTGTCCTTTTTTTCACACAAATAGAGCTTTCTTTTGGTGGTATTTGATCACCTCTGGGTTTTTTATTTTTTGCGCTATAAAAGAAAAACGACTGAAAATTCTGTAAAAAAAAAAAAAAAAAAATCTTGTTTCTGTCATATTAGCGGGTTATTTCTCACACACAGCATATACCACAAATTACACCCCAAAACACATTCTGCTATTCCTCCCGAGTATGGCGATACCCCATGTGTGGGACTTTTACACAGCGTGGCCACATACAGAGGCCCAACATGCAGGGAACGCCATCAGGCGTTCTGGAACACCCAGACCAATTCTGACATTTCTCTCCTACATGGAAAAATCATCATTTATTTGCTAGAAAATTACATAGACCCCCAAAACATTATATATGCTTTTTTAGCAAAGACCCTAGAGAATACAATGGCGGCCGTTACAACTTTTTATCTCGCACGGTATTTTCGCAGAAATTTATTGAACGCGTGTTTTTTAAAAAACTGTTTTGTGCTTAAAACAAAACAAAACAGTAAATTTAGCCCAATTTTTTTCATAATGTGAAAGATGAAGTTACGCCGAGTAAATAGATACCCAACATGTCACACTTCAAAATTGCGCACGCTCATGGAATGGCGCCAAACTTTGCTACCTAAAAATCCCCATAGGCGGTATTGCAGAGTATTGGGGTATTGCAAAGTATCATGCAGGGTACTGGGGTATTGCCGAGTACTGGGGTATTGCCGAGTACTGGGGTATTGCCGAGTACTGGGGTATTGCCGAGTACTGGGGTATTGCCGAGTACTGGGGTATTGCCGAGTACTGGGGTATTGCCGAGTACTGGGGTATTGCCGAGTACTGGGGTATTGCCGAGTACTGGGGTATTGCCGAGTACTGGGGTATTGCCGAGTACTGGGGTATTGTTGAGTATTGGGGTATTGTTGAGTACTGGGGTATTGTTGGGTACTGGGGTATTGTTGGGTACTGGGGTATTGTTGGGTACTGGGGTATTGTTGGGTACTGGGGTATTGTTGGGTACTGGGGTATTGTTGGGTACTGGGGTATTGTTGAGTATTGGGGTATTGTTGAGTATTGGGGTATTGTTGAGTATTGGGGTATTGTTGAGTATTGGGGTATTGTTGAGTATTGGGGTATTGTTGAGTATTGGGGTATTGCCGAGTATTGGGGTATTGCCGAGTACTGGGGTATTGCCGAGTACTGGAGTACTGGGGTATTGCCGAGTACTGGAGTACTGGGGTATTGCCGAGTACTGGAGTACTGGGGTATTGCCGAGTACTGGAGTACTGGGGTATTGCCGAGTACTGGAGTACTGGGGTATTGCCGAGTACTGGAGTACTGGGGTATTGCCGAGTACTGGAGTACTGGGGTATTGCCGAGTACTGAGGTATTGTTGGGTACTGAGGTATTGTTGGGTACTGGGGTATTGTTGGGTACTGGGGTATTGTTGGGTACTGGGGTATTGTTGAGTACTGGGGTATTGTTGAGTACTGGGGTATTGTTGGGTACTGGGGTATTGTTGGGTACTGGGGTATTGTTGGGTACTGGGGTATTGTTGGGTACTGGGGTATTGTTGAGTACTGGGGTATTGTTGAGTACTGGGGTATTGTTGAGTACTGGGGTATTGTTGAGTACTGGGGTATTGTTGGGTACTGGGGTATTGTTGGGTACTGGGGTATTGTTGGGTACTGGGGTATTGTTGGGTACTGGGGGATTGTTGGGTACTGGGGGATTGTTGGGTACTGGGGGATTGTTGGGTACTGGGGGATTGTTGGGTACTGGGGGATTGTTGGGTACTGGGGGATTGTTGGGTACTGGGGGATTGTTGGGTACTGGGGGATTGTTGGGTACTGGGGGATTGTTGGGTACTGGGGATTGTTGGGTACTGGGGATTGTTGGGTACTGGGGATTGCTGGGTACTGGGGATTGTTGGGTACTGGGGATTGCAGGGTACTGGGGATTGCAGGGTACTGGGGATTGCAGGGTACTGGGGATTGCAGGGTACTGGGGATTGCAGGGTACTGGGGGGATTGCAGAGCTGGGATGTTTTGAGGGATGGCTGGATCTGTGACTGCATTTGTCACAGATCCAGCCACAGCTCGGCTGCTGACACCCCGCTCCCCCCCCCTCTCCTCGCACACTGTACAGAGCGGAGAGGGAGGAGAGGGAGGAACCGGCGTCATCAAATGACGCCGGTTTGTTTACAAGTGATCGCGGCGTCATTTGACGGCGCGATCACGTGGTAAACGGCCGCGATCAGCGGCAATTTACCGTGATCCGTGATGCGCCGGGTCTTCTAGACCCGGCGAGCACGGACACTTTCGTGAGCGCGTCCCAGGGGACGCGCAATCGCGAAAGTGAAGGACGACGTCCCAGGGACGTCGTCCCAAGATAACCCCGCCGCGCCGTAGCAGTAAAATGCTTATGGCGCGGTGGGAAAGTGGTTAATATATATATATATTTTTTATATTTTTGGTAAAAAAAAATTGCAGTAAGGGTTTAGCTTTTTTATGGCATTTTTATTAATATATATATCTATCTATCTATCTATCTATCTATCTATCTATCTATTTTTTTTTTTATTTTTTTTTTTTTATTTTTTTTTTTTACTAGTAATAGCGGACACTTGACACATTTTTGAGACTATTGTCATTTTTACAGTGATTAGTGCTATAAAAATGCACTGATTACTGCGAAAATTACACTGGCAGTAAAGGGGTTAACCACTAGGTGGCGCTGAAGGGGTTAAGTGTGCCTAGGGATGTGTTCTAAATGTAGGGGGACGGGGCTGTGTGTGACACTACAGTGATCACATCTTCCGATTTTACAGGAAGCTGTGGTCACTGTCCTGACACTAGGAAGATTGGGGAAATGCTTGTTTACATAAGCATTTCTTCCTCGCCGTGACATGATCGTGGGTATGCCCGCGGACATAGAGTCTGCGGGACCCGCGGTCTAAGTCATGGAGCTCCCGGGGGTGTGTGCAATGCCAGCTTCTTAAAAGGGGACGTATATATTCATCCTGCCTGTCCATGCCATGCTGTCGAGGTATATAGCCATGCGCTGGTCGGCAAACTGTTAATATGTATCTTTATGGGAAAACTTTTATTTTTTCTTCTGTTTAGACCCATTGGGAAGATTTCCTTCATTTTCTTTCAAACATTATTTCTGTTATATTATTATGAGTAGTAGACGTCAGTAAAAAGATAGCAGATGTTCTAGCCTCCCCCAGAAAATTTGTGAAAATCTTCCAAATGGGGATATGGAGAAAAAAATGTAATGTGTTCTAAAGATTGGCTACAGCTATAGTTTAAATCCACTTGACTGGACCATACTTTCCATCTTGTATGATTTCCTCTATTGACCTGTAAAATGTATTTAACGGGGACTGTAATGCTGGATTAATTTTACCAGCATATTCCACCCATGAGCAAAGTAGTTTAATATGCAGATTTTGAACTATGTCTGAAATGGCATAATCCCTGGATTTCAGCAGGATAAAACTCCCTCTATCCAACACATGTACACATCTCTGGAAAATCTCTTACCTCAGTCATTGCCCTGGTACCATCTGAACACTGGAAAACAAAATGCTGGGTGTAAATACATGGGGACTGATGTGTAATGGTTTGTATTCAGAAAGCTGATCAGTTGACATTTGCCACAAGAAGACTTTTTTGGTTGGAACACTTTTCCTAAATAATGCCACAGTATACTATAATAATTAATGTCTTTTGTAATTCTCAAATATGAAATATGAACATGGCATATCCATCCATAAAGTGTACTTGTTTCAATCCAGAGCACTAAAGCCTCATACACACGATTGAACTTCAAATTAACTTTTCCGTGGATTTTTGTCCAAAGGAAGTCGGCCGGGCACACACATAGCATACACACGCTCTGACTTTTCTGCAAACTTTCCTAAAACTTTCCCAACATCACATGTTTTTTCTGCTCTTTACCACCACCCTTTGGTAAACTTCTGCTATTGTTGGTTGATTTTAACATTGGTTCTGTGCATGCATGTTTTGTACTTTGTACAAAAGTCCGATGGCTTGCTGTACACACAGTCGGACTAGGGACCCATCAGACTTTTGTTGCCGAAAAGTTTGTCCATTTGCAGAGTGAACTTTTGTCCGATGAAAACCGAAAAAGTTTGTCCGATGGAACGTACACACGGTCGGATTTTCTTGGAAAACTTGCTCATTTTAAAGTTTGTTGGCAAAAAGTCTGACCGTGTGTACGGGCCTTAAGAGTCATTGCTCTCTGCTGCCTTGTTTCTTCTGCTCGTTGGCATTTATAGAACTTGGATATCTTGTATTCCTAATGCCTGGGTGCAAGAGATGGTGTGTTAGATTTACAAACTAGTTGTGTTTCCTACCTCCTCCACAGTTTCTAATGTCAAATGAGACTTTGTCCCCTCAGATTTGCCAAATTGTTTAGCTGAAATTCTGGAAAAAGGGGTAATCGCCCCAGTCCCTGCTGCAGAATAGTTTTAGGGGTATTCCAATCTGTTGATTGTCTTAAAACCAAAAGGGAGCATTTGCCCCACCTTGGACTTCAAGGCAATGAATATTGCCACCCAGCCTAACAAATTGAAGGTGCAATTAACAAGATCTGCCGATGCTTCCCTCACCAGGATGACATCCTACTTTTTGGTCGACCTAAAAGTTGTCTTTATACATGTGCTCAGCTTTCTAGCTCACCAGCACTTCCTGAATTTTGTTATAGGTCCTTTGCTCTGTTAATTTACTCCCATTTGACCTGTGTTTTGTTCCTCAGGTGTTCAACAAGATGCTTTCTTAAGCGTTAGCCCTGTTGCCAATTGGGGGGAGACTTGGACATTCTCCTTTTGCTAGAGAAAATGTACATATAGAGCAAGCACGAACTAGAATATATGAATAGCCAACAGCATTACCGTCCCTAAGAATAATAGATATATGTTCCCAATTAAGGGATGGGGCATGGGATTGTGCGAATGCAAGTTAGGTATGTTGTATTAAGAAAGAAAAAATATAAATATAACATATAGTGTTATTAACTCTGGAACTGCAGTGATCAAACACTACAAAGTTAATATTCATAAAAAACTATATTTTAATAAGTTAAATAGCACATTACATACAAATACAATATAAAAAGATTGGTCATGTGAGAGATTGTATTTCACCATCTTGGTATATATATGAGGTCCAACATGTTTCGCCTGTTCAGGCTTCCTCAGGGACAAATATATAAAAATACAATAATCTACAAAAGTGAGAAAACAAGATTATATGGATGTCAAAGAGTACAAAGTAAACATAACCATCTGTGCTAAAGATGATACTGTCATTACCACAAAAGTTTGGCATGCCTACATAGATAACACACATACTATGAAATATTTTTATATATCAAAATTAAGGTATGATAACCAAATACGCAGGAGAAAAAAATATCAAAGAAAGAAAATTGTGAATATCAATCAAAGGTGCATTTGAGTATGTCATGCTATGTTACCATTCCCCCACATGCACATATGGATAGAACACAGCAGCATACCTCCACGATGGACACAGACACGAGCCACAGGGAGTCAACGTCACGAGCCAGCCAGAAGTATGGCTGGGAGTAGCTAAATCAGGTAAGTGTTGGGTGCAAGGATCCTGCACACACCGGATTTCCTACCGTGGAGCATATAAGAGCAAGGATGAACATAATGTAGTGATTGCAACTTCATATAGATGGCGCTATGTCATCAGGATAACTTAAATGGTTGGATACAATAATATTCTATAAAGAGAAAGGGACAGGCCTGTATCCAACCATTTAAGTTATCCTGATGACATAGCGCCATCTATATGAAGTTGCAATCACTACATTATGTTCATCCTTGCTCTTGTATGCTCCACGGTAGGACATCCGGTGTGTGCAGGATCCTTGCACCCAACACTTACCTGATTTAGCTACTCCCAGCCATACTTCTGGCTGGCTTGTGACGTTGACTCCCTGTGGCTCATGTCTGTGTCCATCGTGGAGGTATGCTGCTGTGTTCTATCCATATGTGCATGTGGGGGAATGGTAACGTAGCATGACATACTCAAATGCACCTTTGATTGATATTCACAATTTTCTTTCTTTGATATTTTTTTCTCCTGCGTATTTGGTTATCATACCTTAATTTTGATATATAAAAATATTTCATAGTATGTGTGTTATCTATGTAGGCATGCCAAACTTTTGTGGTAATGACAGTATCATCTTTAGCACAGATGGTTTTGTTTACTTTGTACTCTGACATCCATATAATCTTGTTTTCTCACTTTTGTAGATTATTGTATTTTTATATATTCGTCCCTGAGGAAGCCTGAACAGGCGAAACATGTTGGACCTCATATATATACCAAGATGGTGAAATACAATCTCTCACATGACCAATCTTTTTATATTGTATTTGTATGTAATGTGCTATTTAACTTATTAAAATATAGTTTTTTATGAATATTAACTTTGTCTGTAGTGTTTGATCACTGCGGTTCCAGAGTCAATAACACTATATGTTATATTTATATTTTTTCTTTCTTAATACAACATACCCAACTTGCATTCGCACAGTCCCATGCCCCATCCCTTAATTGGGAACATATATCTATTCTCCTTTTGCTGGCAACAGTTAGCAAGGGCCCTGGATGACCGGTCTATGACTGTCCAGACATTCAGGCGGATCCTGAACCTTTACAACTTTTTTTCAAAAAACTCATCACTTGGGGGTACCTGGGACTGGTCCAGGACACTTGTCAAGCCTGAGTGTTCTTTCTTTAAGGCTTAATTTTCACACTGTCGTGGGTTTGTGGGACACATTTGCGTGGGCACAGCAGCCAATTTATTTGAATGGGCTGGTGTGCCTGCATTCAGGAAAAAGGTTCCTGCACCATTTTGAAAATGTAGCAACCAGGAAGTTACATGGTGCTTTTGCACTATGCAATTTCCCGTGGTTCCCCGAACGAGCTGGGTTTTGAATGCGTGGGGGTGCCATTAAGAATGAATGGCAGCCCTGTTTGTTTTTGGTGCGTTTTTTTTTTTTTTTTGGTTTTTGGTGCGGAAACAGGCGATTCCTGCAGCCACCCACATTGGCGTGACCCAGGTTTAAGAAAAACGACAATCTTTAAAGGTCTCAAAACTCTGTTTCTAAATCCAGGAATCATCAGACCCTAGTATCTGAGGGTCTTGGGTTGATGGAAGCCTTCTTTGAGAACTCCTTTTGCCCCAATTCTACTCCAGACATATGCAACAGAACAATTTGTCATGGTGGGACAAAGCATTGATTGGGTTGATTTCGCTTTCCCTAAATTGGCTCCAAGATCTGGCACTGGAACTAAGGGAAGTTCCAGTTTTTCCATTTTCTAAAGCATAACTACAAGTCACATGATGCATAGCAAGACTCTGACAGCCACAACCATGACACGCAGAGGCATGATGGGACATGTAGTTTTGCTACAGCTGGAGGTCCTCCAATTGCATATTTCTGTTCTAAAGAACCCTAATGATGGATGCCAGTTTAGGGGAGAGGGGTGGAATTGTGTGTATTTTGTCAGTGCAGAGAAATCTTATCACCCATGTTAACATTTTGGAGCTTCAGGTGATATGGCTTTCCTTTCAGAACTGGACCAAAGTTTTGGAGGGCCACCCGATTTAGATTCAATAGCTCAACACCACAGCCTGCATCAGTCATCAGATATCAGGAATTCTCAATCAAAAGGCAGACGAGAAGTCTCGCTTTGGCAAAATCAGTAGAGTTGAAACTTTCAGGTTCTAACCCTGTCTGCCAATTATTCTTAGCAAGGACAATTGGCTGGCAGTTTTCTTAAGCAGGCAGTGCTCTGATCCATGACTCATTTGCCCTTACTTAGGACAGCTACAGCGAGAAATGTTAGGGGGTTGTTTTTTAAAGTGATTTCTCAGTAAAATAAAGCAGAGAGACATGAATGGAATGGGGAGTTTGCTTAGAAAATTTTAAATGAATTAAATAGTGTTTGTGGTGCTCGGATGCAGTGAATATCCACTTTAAGCATGCAGGTCAGTGAAGTCAGTGAAGTCAAACTCCCAATTTGCAGATGTTCTGAGTGGATGTCTCAGGCAGTAGTTAAAGTGGAGGTAAAGCCTCAAGGTTTTTCACAGAATGCATTAAAGTGAAAAATCTGTGCTGCAGCTCCCCCTGTACCCCCCTTTTTTTTGTTACCTGAGCCTGATCTGATCCAGAGATGTGCACTAGCCCATCGGCTCCAGCTGCTGTCTCTCTCCTCATTGGACAGATTGATGGCAGCGGGTGCTATTTGCTTCTGCTGTTGTCAATCAAATTCAGTGACGTGAGTGGGCGGGGCAGAGTCATGCTGTCTGTGTCGATAGACGCAGCAGTGGCACCCGATGAAATGGAGAGGCCTGGAGTGCCGGAGGGGCAGCTAAGAAGAAGAGGATTGGGGCTGCTCTGTGCAAAACAATTGCACAGAACAGGTAAAGTATAGGTATGTTTGTTATTTTTTTATTTAAAAAAAAACTAGGTTTTCCAACACCTTTAACCACTTAAGGACCACTGCGCGGCTATATACGTCGACAGAATGGCAGGGCTGGGCACATGAACGTATATATGCGTCCTCTTAAGAGCCCAACCAAAGCTCCGTGACTGGACCCGCGGACCTGATCGCCGCGGGTGTCCCGCGATCGGGTCACAGGAGCTGAAGAACAGGGTAAGGTGAGTGTAAACACACCTTGCCTGTTCTTCTCGGTGTCAGTATCAGTGATCGTCTGTTCCCTGATATAGGGAACGACGATCACTGACGTCACATGTCCAGCCCCACCCCTACAGTAAGAAACACACATGAGGTCACACTTAACCCCTACAGCGCCCCCTAGTGGTTAACCCCTTCACTGTCATTTTCACAGTAATCGGTGCATTTTTATAGAACTTTTCGCTGTGAAAATTACAATGGTCCCAAAAAAGTGTCCGATGTGTTCGCCATAATGTCGCAGTCATGAAAAAAAAAATCGATGATCGCCGCCATTAGTAGTAAAAAAAAAAAATTATTACTAAAAATGCTTTAAAACTATCCCCTATTTTGTAAACGCTATACATTTTGCGCAAACCATCGATAAACGCTTATTGCATTTTTTTTTTTTTTTTTTTACCAAAAATATGTAGAAGAATACGTATCGGCCTAAACTGACGAAAAAAAAAAATTTATATATTTTTTGGGGATATTTATTATAGCAAACAGTAAAAAATATTGCATTTTTTTCAAAATTGTTGCTCTATTTTTGTTTATAGTGCAAAAAATAAAAACTGCAGAGGTGATCAAATACCACCAAAATAAATCTCTATTTGTGGGGGAAAAAAAGGATGCCAATTTTGTTTGGGAGCCACATCGTACGACCGCGCAATTGTCAGTTAAAGCGACGCAGTGCCGAATCGCAAAAAGGGGCAAGGTCCTTAACCTGCATAATGGTCTGGGTCTTAAGTGGTTAAGCAATTGGATCAGCACGAGTCAGGAAACCGTTATTTTAGAAGAAGTGCGCAAGAGCAGCTTCCACATTTCCTCAATTCAGACTTCCTAAAGTCTGCTAGGGGCTTTTTCTTTGTAAATATTACCATGTTGCCCATATTTCATACCCCCTGTGCAGTTTAAGAAATAATTTACAGCACCTTAAAAAAAAAATACTGTTTGTGGTTTCCCCGAACTTCTAACTACAAGACACGTGCACAAATTTCAATCTTCAGAGTTATGCTTTTCTCAGCATGTCCTATCTGAACTGGTAACTAAAACCAGAAAGGAAAATCTGGAATCCCACGATGCGGCCCCTTCCCTTCTCTGATCCTGTATTAGCTGCGCTGTCAATAATTAGTGGACACATGGCAAAACATATGGGATGCTGCCAGGGACTGAGCTTTCCATGAAAAGTAGGTTACAAGTGTTACTTATGTTTGTGAATCAGATCAGATCTTCACTTTTAAAGGATTTGCTTCTTGTCATGGAGACTGGTATTCATTGTGTTTATAGGCAACACACGACATTTAGGATTTACGGGATTGCTCTGTAACCTACAGCAGTGAGACTCAGCTGGTGGTCCCGAAGTCGCATGCATCCCTACAGTCCTATGGTTAAAGCCTTGGTAAAAACATACTTTATATTTTTATTAACTTGCTTGACAGATAATCTTGGACAGTACAATAAAAGTAAATCCACATTTTCTATTAGACTTTGCCTAAAGTAAAACTTTATGAACAAAACCAAAATGGGCAAACAGAAATATTTAGTAGTAGTAGTATTGGAATGTTTTTTTATTTTTTTTCCCTCATACTTGCCTAGGTGGTGCAGCATCGCCCCCCCGCTGGCTCTAAAGCCTCGTACACACTGTAACGGTCACCACCGTTTACGACCTTCCATCCACCCAAGACAGCTTATCCGACAATCCAGCAGACACGATCCATTCCATTTCCCAGAATAACGAGACTCAGCTCTGTTCTCTAGTTTCAAAATGAATGAATGCTTTAATGGTTTCTTCTCTGCTTTTTATGCAGTTACAAGCATGTGACAGTAATCCAAAGGGACAATGAAATCTCCACCCCCCTAATCACACACTAAGGCCAATTACTAATTAGTGTCCAGACATTTCAGCACCGATCTTGATGAGACACATTACTTTAGATAATGACATCAAAACAAAATACTATCACACAATGATTTGACCTCAACCCACATCTTTTAGACAGATGTACTGTCTATGGCAGAAGGGTCTTAACACCTGGGCATCAATAGGCTATCACACAGTGTTTTCACACAATGAAGAGGTCTTGGAGCAGACCTGAATTAACACCTTTACACGATGGACAATTAAATGTCTAGGAGTAGATGCAATTGACACCTTTCAAAAGAATGTTTTCCCACATTGAATAACCAACAACTTCTGATATCTCAAGAAATCCTGCAAACATGAATTATTATTAATGTCCCATCTCATGTAATACATGAATTATGATTCACTAGCCACCCCATGCCCAAAGGGGCACAGGGTGGACTCAGACCCAAGAGTTATCAGTGACGCTGACAAGGGAGTATCCCCCATCCTTCCAAAGTCTCTGGTTGTCACGGGTCATGGGACCACAGGCACTATGCCTTACCACTAACAATGCAACACTAAACATGCAAGAGAAATAACACAAACCAAAGTTTTTTTCCAAAATTTATTGACGCATAAAACTATATACTATATGTTGCAGACATAGATATATATATATATATGAAGATTTGGATTTAAATTGGCCACGGCCTGGTTCACTGGTTTAGATAGATAGAACATTCAATCAACCATAAATAATATATTATCAAATACTGAATATAACTCAATCCATTAAATTCCATCAACATCACACCCAGCCCAGCCACTGAGACTCGAGCTGATTATCATTTCACATGAAATTAACTTAACTCTCCCCATGGATAACCCACCTGGGGGGAAGAACCACGTGAATCAAGGCCGGTCCTCTGGCAGGTCCTCTTGATGAGCAGCGGCCCTCCTGTCCCGGTCCCGGGCCCCTATATAGCCTATATAGAAGAGGCCCAAATGGTGGCGCTTAAGAGCTGAAATTCCTCGTAGTACGTCACTACGTTTGTGCTTGTGGCATGACAATTGTGTAACGTTGGTATGCAAGACAAGGTCCTGGCACACGCCCTTTTGACAAAAATCAGACACTCGTGATCAAACATCGTTCTCAGAGCTCCCTGAGCAGAGAGCTAGTGTCTGTCAATCACTGCCGGGTCAGGTGCCGCTCCAGGCATATAAGTGGATCCCGACCATATGGTTGCTATCTTTCCTGAGCCTGGACCGGCTCTTTGACGTCAGCCGACAGCGGGCTTCAGCTTTAGCTGTACTTCTTAAATGCAGAAGAGACATGCTTTGTCTCTTCTGCATTAAAATAACCCACCTACCTGTTCGCCCCTGTATAGTGAGCTGTGCACACTGCACAATTTCAGCAATGCCGAATCGGATTGCACTTCCGCGCATGTGTGGTAGTATCGGCCCACCAATGAAGGCAGGCGGCACTTGGTACCTGAAAGCTGGTCCTAGCAGATGTCAGTAGCCGGTGGGGAGCTCCAGGATGCCGCATCGCTGGAGCCCAGGTGAGTATACAGTAGTTCCGCTATATAAAAAATATCTGTGTACTTGCCTATTTTCAATCTGCTTGGTGTGGTCATGTGATCTTCCAGCCCTGTGTAAGGCTCCATTCACACTATGCTTGTTTTGATGCATGGAAACGTTGTTTCCTATGGAACATGTTCACATCAATGCTTTTTTGTGCCTCTGCATTTTTGGAAAGGGTCAGGGACTTTTTTCCCTGCAAAAAGCAGCGTTTTGCATGTAATAGATATCAATGGACCCGCATCCAAAACGCAAGTACTGCATTTTTGCCACGATTTGAGGTTTATTTTTTTATTTTTTTAACCTGTTTATAGCTGGTTGTTAAAGGAAATGTAAAAAAATAAATAATTGCAGGCAAAAAAAAAAAAAACGCTGTAAAAACGCACGTCGAAAAACGCAGCAAGCACTGCAAAAACGCTCAAAAGCAACACACCTTGGTGTGAATCCAGCCTGAGGCCTGGTTCACACCTATGCATTTTTAGTGCGTTTTCAGTTTTGCAGACACACACTACAGTCCATTTAACATGGTTTGCTAGGGGTGACGGTCACATCTGTGCATTTTTATGGAAAGGGTCAGGGAACAGCAGGTTGTGGTTGTTGGTTCCATAGACTTCAATGGATCAAAAACGTGTATTGAAAAATGCAAAATACACCTGGAATATGCAAACTGCAACTTGCATAGGTGTGAACCAGGCCTAACTGCGCGCTCAACAATGGCTGTGAATTCTGGGAGCTGTGACATCACCCATAGGCTCCCATGCCCCAGCTGTTAGCGCTTCCTTCTCTCCCCTGCAGCAGCCACTCACTGACAGAGGCACTAGAGCTGCAGGATCACATGACCGGATTGGATTAAAAATAGGTAAGTACACAGATAAAAAAAAAATTTTTTATACAGGTTAGGCTCGGTAGGAACATTTTTTGGAATAGTTATAGTGAGGCTTTTCCTCCACTTTAACTCTGAATATCCAATCATGTGCAAGGGACATTAAAAATAAATAAAAACAAGATGTTTTCATGCATATGATTTGGGTAAATTACATGAACACCGCTTCATCGTATTGCTTAATAAGCTCCGTGAAAAATCACTTTGATAACTGAACAGAAATAACCCCACTGTGGAGGCGATGCCTATTACATAAGCTTAACTCGAAACACTGCTAAATCATGTTAAAAAGGTGCCATCTGTTTGATGGAAGCAGAGAAGGAGTAGGTGTCCATTATAAAAGTATGACTCTGTGGGAAATCTGCTTGAAGAGTAATCGTGTGTATCAGCCAATTATTAACTGCTGGAGAGACTCGTGTATGGAAAAATCTCTCCAGTCATCTAAATGTGATATGAGTTGCATGTCAGCAATTAAGTACAAAAATCTTTGAATAGAAGTATTCTTAAAGCTGAACCCCAAGATACAAACTTATGCAGCTCTGTATACCCCCTGTTGCATTTGCTGGGCAATACCGCCACCAAACACAGCCCATTAAAGGGAAGTAATGCATGAGGAGGCAACATATCACCTCCCCAACCACCCTCTGAAAAGCAAGGTGACTTAAAGCGGTATTTAGCCCAAAACTAAAAAAAGTTATATATGTCAGGTTAACAATCCTTATATGTGGTAGCTGCATTAATTTTCTTTTATTAGGCTTTTTACTGCTGTTTTTACCATCTGGCCAGCAATATACTTCCTAGGGTTGTCCCGATACCACTTTTAAGACCGAGTACAAGTAGCGATACTTTTTTTTTTAAAGTACTCACCAATACCAATTACCGATACTTTTTTTTAATGTCATGTGACAGTGACGCATTGATGGCTGGCACTTTTAGATGGCAATGACTGATGGCTGGCAGTGGCACTGATAGGTGGCACACACTGATGCCTGGCACTGACTGATGAGCACTGATAAGTGGCTTTGGTGAGCAGTGCACTGATAGGTGGCACTGATAAGCACTGATAGGTGGCATGCACTGATGGCTGGCACTGACTTATGGCTGGCAGTGGCACACACTGATGCCTGGCACTGACTGATGAGCACTGATAAGTGGCATTGGTGAGCAATGCACTGATGAGCACTGATAGGTGGCATGCACTGACTCATGGCTGGCAGTGGCACTGATGGATGGGCAATGACGGATGACACTGACTGTTGAGCATTGATTGATGACTGGGTACTGATGGCTGGACACTGACGATACTGACAGATAGCACTGATTGATGGCTGGGCACTGACGGGTGGCTGATACTGATATCTAAACCAGTAAAAAAGCACAGGTTCCTCAAGTAGTGGTACCCAATAGTCCAAGGGAAAAGGTAAGAAGGTGTGTGTGTATATACACATATATATGCACACACAGAACTATATGGCAGGGTATCAGGGCAGTCACCAAGAAAACAAAAAGCATGTTGCAGTATACTAGAAAAAAACAAGAAAAGGGGTGCCTCTTGAGTATGTATCATAAGAATAATTTAATAAACAACAACATCCACTCACATGGAGAACAGGTAAGTTGCATTCAAATCCAGTTGCTGGGCTGAAGAGATGAAAGTGGGACTGCAAGTCCTGTAAAGCCGGCACCACATCAGATCCGCGCAGGATGGAGTGGGATGGCTGAGCACACCGTGGTTTTCTTCAGTGATCCAGGCTTGGGCATATCTTAGTCTATCAGGAAAAGTCCATCTGATAAGAATATGGGTTTCAGGTAAAAGGTGTAGTGGAGAGTGACAAGAGTGAGTGGTTATGGCAAGCTGCGCTGTGGCTTTAGTGTTTCTGTAGATTGGAAAGTAAACACGGCCATGTATTCAGAGTGAGGCTAGGGGAGCATCACAGCACGGCGCCCGGCAATGACATCACACACGCGACATGTTTCGAAGCTAGCAAGCCATTGATGGAAAAAAGGCTGCACCTCTTTTTCAAGCACTTTCTGTTACACGCTGCCTCTCTCTCCCATCCCAGGTATCGGATCAGGCATCAGGAGCATTTGTGCGAGTACAAGTACTCGCGCAAATGCTCGGTAGCAGTCCCGATACCAATACTAGTATCGGTATCGGGAAAACCCTAATACTTCCTACTTTAAAGTGAACCTTGTAAACCTTTGTTTTTTATTTCTTTTTTTAAATAACAAACATATCATACTTACTGCAGTTCGTTTTGCACAGTGTGGCCCGAACCTCGTCTTCTGGGGTTCCCCAAGCAGCTCTCGCAGCTCCTCCTCGCTCCGTTAAACCCCCTGGGAGAAGTGCTCTCCCTGGGGGTTACCTTTTGGGTGTGCGATGCAGAATGCTGGACTCTGCCCCCGCCCCCTGGCGCCCGCTTCATTGGATTTAATTGACAGCAGTGGGAGCCAATGGCTGCGCTGCTATCAATCTATCCAATCAAGAGCCGAGAACCTTGGGCAGAGAGGAAGAGCGCGTCTCCGCTGAGGGAAACTAACAGGCTCGAGTAAAACGGGGGGGGGGGGGCTGGTACACACCACTTTTTTTTTTTTTTCGTTCAACCCGGGGGGTGGTTGACCAAAAAAAAAACTCATGCTGTACTAACAATCCAAACTTAGTACATCAAACTCCCATGCTGTTCTATTGTGTTGACATGGCAACGCCCCCCCCCCCCCCGCCAGAACACTCCAGCAGTGAATTTTCTAATATGTGGGGGAGGAGCCTCGTGATGTCACCCATGTCCTTTCTATTGCTGTTTGCAGCTGTACACCACGGCTACATGCCATGCTTTTTTTATGGTTTTAATCTCATTTGCTATATCAGACGGTAGTCCTCCAGTGGATTTCCCTGTGCCAAATTGTCCAGTCCAGGATTTTTTCTGTATAGTGAACTTTTTTACCCTTGGAATAAAATACAAACCGTCTACACTGAGATCGTGTTTTCTGTTGTTTTTTTATATATATGATCGGATTATTTACCATTCTGCTGGATCCATCCGTGTCTTCTCTCCTATACTGAGACCAAGCTGTTTTGACCAGTTGTTAACGCAAATGGTCCGTTCCATCTGGTAAGGAAGCATTTCTCTTGTTGGTGGAGGTTACATCACTTTCGTTTGAAGAGTTTTCACTTTATCACTGGGTGTCATCTTCAGTTACTTTTATATGGACTTTATTGCGCTGCACTTACATATATTTTTGTTCCATTTTCTAATAAGCACTTTGGTCTATAGCAGTGATGGTGAACCTTGGCACCCCAGATGTTTTGGAATAACGGTACGTTTCCCATGATGCTCATGCACTCTGCAGTGTTGTTGAGCATCATGGGAAATGTAGTTCCAAAAAATCTGGGGTGCCAGGGTTTGCCATCACTGACCTATCTCTCCTGTTTATGTAACCATGTTGATGATTAAATAAAGATTTTGGAAAAAATAAAAATAAATCACAGAGGATTTTTTTTTTCTTTCAACACTGTGCATTACATACAGTGCCTTGAGATTTTCCACATCTTGTCATGTTACAACCAAAACAGTTAATGTATTTTTTGTGATAGACCAACACGAAGTGGCTCATAATTGTGAACTGTGACATGCATTTGTATTCAGCCCCCTTTACTCTGATACCCCTAACTAAAATCTAGTGGAAGATATTGCCTTCAGAAGTCACCTAATTAGTAAATAGAGTCCACCTGTGTGTAATTTAATCTCAGTATATATACATCTGTTCTGTAAAGCCCTCAGAGGTTTGTTAGAGACTCTTAGTGTACAATCAGCATCATGAAGGCCAAGGAACAAATCAGACAGGTCAGGGATAAAGTTGTGGACAAGTTTTTAAAGCATGCTTGGGTTCTAATAAAATATCCCAAGCTTTGCCCAGCTCACGGAGCACTGTTCAATCCATCATCCGAAAATGGAAAGAGTATGGCACAACTGCAAACCTACCAATCCTAAACTGACAGGCCGGGCAAGCCATGTGGGGGATACGGCAAACTTATGGAAGAAGGTTCTCTGGTCACATGAGACCAAAATTTAACTTTTTGGCCCAAAAGCAAAATGTTATGTGTGGCGGAAAACTAACGCTGCAAAACACCCTGAACACACCATCTGTGAAACATGGTGGTGGGTGGCAGTATCATGTTGTGGGGATGCTTTTCTTCAGCAGGGACAGGGAAGCTGGTCAGAGTTGATGGGAAGATGGATGGAGCCAAATACAGGGCAATCTTAGAAGAAAAAAGTCTGAAAATTATTTGTGACTGGTGTGGAGGTTCACCTTCCATCAGGACAATGACACTAAACATACAGCCAGAGCTACAATGGAATGGTTTCGAACAAAGCATATTCATGTGTTAGAATGGCCCAGTCAAAGTCCAGACCTAAATCCAATTGAGAATCTGTGGCAAGACTTGAAAATTGCTGTTCACAGACACCCTCCATCTAATCCGACAGAGTTTGAGCTATTCTGCATAGAATAGGCAAAAATGTCGCTCTCTAGATGTACAAAGCTGGTACAGACATGCCCAAAAAGACTTGCTGCTGTAATTGCAGCAAAAGGTGGTTCTACAAAGTATTGACTCGGGGTGGCTGAATACAAATGCACTCCACACTTTTCATATATTTATTTGTAAAAAAAATTGAAAACCGTTTATCATTTTCATTTTTATCATTTTCCTTCCATTTCACAATTATGTGCCACTTTGTGTTGGTCTATCACATAAAGTCCCAATAAGACATTTACGAAAATTTCAAGGGGTATAAATACTTTTTCAAGGCACTGTACGGTATCTGTTCCTAGTAATTGATTAAGAGCATTGAAGTTTTGCAGACCTATTAGTCAGAGCATTTAATTTTGTTAGGTCAACAAATTTTGGGCGAATGTCTTTAAAATTTTGTCCAAACCTGCTACTGGAATGGAATCCCAGACAAACGGGTTACTTTTGTGCCTAGAACATCTGTATACATACAGTATCTCACAAAAGTGAGTACACCCCTCACATTTTTGTATTTTATTATATCTTTTCATGTGACAAACACTGAAGAAATGACACTTTGCTACAATGTAAAGTAGTGAGTGTACAGCTTGTATAACAGTGTAAATTTGCTGTCCCCCTCAAAATAACTCAACACACAGCCAGTAATGTCTAAACCGCTGGCAACAAAAGTGAGTACACCCCTAAGTGAAAAAATCCAAATAGGGGCCCAAAGTGTCATAATTTTGGATGGCCACCATTATTTTCCAGCACTGCCTTAACCACTTAAGGACCGCCTACTGCACATATACGTCGGCAGAATGGCACGGCTGGGCACATCAACGTATATATACATTGGTTTTAGTACCCAGCCGTGGGTCACGGGCGCACACCCGCGGCGCGCTCCCGTGACCCGGTCCGAAGCTCCGGGACCGCGGGACTCGCGGACCCGATCGCCGCTGCAATGCGGCGATCCGTCCCTGGAGCTGAAGAACGGGGAGAGCCGTGTGTAAACACGGCTTCCCCGTGCTTCACTGTGGCGGCTGCATCGATCGCGTCATCCCTGTTATACGGGGACGCGATCGATGACGTCACACCTACAGCCACACCCCCCTACAGTTGTAAACACACACAGGGAACACTCAAAGTCACAGCGCCCCCTTGTGGTTAACTCCCAAACTGCAACTGTCATTTTCACAGTAAACAATGCAATGACACAGTAAACAATGCAAATACAATGCTGTGAAAATGACAATGGTCCCAAAAATGTGTCAAAATTGTCCGAAGTGTCCAACATAATGTCGCAGTCACGAAAAAAATCGCTGATCGCCGCTATTAGTAGTAAAAAAAAAAAAATTAATAAAAATGCAATAAAACTATCCCTTATTTTGTAAACGCTATACATTTTGCGAAAACTAACCGATAAACGCTTATTGCGTTTTTTTTTTTTTTACCAAAAATAGGTAGAAGAATACGTATCGGCCTAAACTGAGGAAAAAAAATGTTTTTTTATATATTTTTGGGGGGTATTTATTATAGCAAAAAGTAAAAAATATTGCATTTTTTTTTAAATTGTCGCTCTATTTTTGTTTATAGCGCAAAAAATAAAAAACGCAGAGGTGATCAAATACCACCAAAAGAAAGCTCTATTTGTGGGGAAAAAAGGACGCCAATTTTGTTTGGGAGCCACGTCGCACGACCGCGCAATTGTCAGTTAAACAGACGCAGTGCTGAATCGCAAAAAGGGGCAAGGTCCTTTACCTGCAATTTGGTCCGGGTCTTAAGTGGTTAAAGAAGTTGTAAAGGATTTTTTTTTTTTTGGCTGAAATTACTGTTTACAGGGTATAGAGACATAATAGTTAATTGATTCCTTTTAAAAATAGATAAAAATCAATCATATAATGTACGTGCAGTTTCAGTTTCGTTTTTCATCTAGTTTCATGCTTCTGTGAAGTACAGAGAAACAGAGCCAATACAGGGCAGTGTTTGTTTTTAAAATGAAACTGATTGGCTCTGAGGGGTTTTAGACACACAGTAATCACACCTCCTTGATCAGAGACCACAGAGAGAAGCTCCCATGACTTTTTTCATAAGGAAACAAACAAGCAGGGAGTGTGGAGATCAGAGAAGGATTACAGCAACTTTAAAGCAAAAACGAACAATGAGGACATGAAACCAGGATTGCAGTAAGGTAAAGGAAGCTATTTAGCTAAAAAAAAAAAATCCTTTAGTGACCCTTTAAACCTCTTGGGCATGGAGTGCACTAGAGCTTCACAGGTTGCCACTTCCTTCAATCCCTCCCAGACCATGGTTGTTTCCGTAGACATTCCACGTCGTTTGAAGATTTGTGCCTGGGAGATGAGCCCATACAGAAATCTCTATCCTGTTCTTATAATATCTTGCTTGAAAACACATTTCAACATGATCCCCTGTTTTTTGGAAATGGGAGAGAGACCTTAATAATATCTTTATGTAGAGCAACAATTCTTTTTTTCAGATCCTCAGAGAGTTCTTTGCCATGAGGTGTCATGTTGAACTTCCAGTGACCAGTATGAGAGAGTGAGAGCGATAACGCCAAATTTAACACACCTGCTCCCCGTTCACACCTGAGACCTTGTAACACTAACAAGTCACATGACACAGGGGAGGGAAAATAGCTATTTGGGCCCAATTTGGACATTTTCACTTAGGGGTGTACTCACTTTTGTTGCCAGTGGTTTAGACATTAATAGCTGTGTGTTGAGTTATTTTGAGGGGGACAGAAAATTTACACTGCTGAAAAAACTGAACACTACTTTACATTGTAGTAAAGTGTCATTTCTTCAGTGTTGTCGCATTAAAAGATATAATAAAATGTTTACAAAAATGTCAGGGGAGGGGTGTACTCACTTTTGTGAGATGCTGCGTATGTAAAGCGCTGCGCAAACTGTTGCCGCTATATACATCCTATATAAAAATAATAATGTACACATTTTTTTTGCTGAATGAAAACCACAATCACAGCTAATATTTCATTCATTCGTGAGAAATTTTCCATCCAGTTCATTTACATTTTTCCATCACTGTGGTTGAAAACGGTCATCAATTTGATCCAATCAATAGAATTTTGGACAACTGTTACAAAAACAAAACTTTTCGTACAAACCTACTGGAGTACGGTTAGCTTAGTCAATATGGTCAATATGACCATCATAAAGTAGCATGCTTGTTTCTTTTTGTTGCTAAATGACCTGGCCCCTTTTTGCAATTCGGCACTGCGTCGATTCAACTGACAATTGCGCGGTCGTGTGACGTGGCTCCCAAACAAAATTTACATCCTTTTTTTTTCCCACAAATGGAGCTTTCTTTTGGTGGTATTTGATCAAGAAAAGAGTGTCGATTTTGAAAAAAAAAACAATATTTTTTTACTTTTTGCTATAATAAATACCCCCAAAAAAATATATTAAAAAAATGTTTTCCTCGGTTTAGGCCGATACCTATTCTTCTATGTATTGCAATAAGCGTTTATTGATTTGTTTGCGCAAAAATTATTCCGTCTACAAAATAGGGGACAGTTTTATGGCATTTTTATTATTATTTTATTTTTTTACTAGTAATGTCGGCGATCAGCGATTTTTATCATGACTGCGACAATATGGCGGACACATTGGACACCTTCGACACATTTTTGGGAACCGTTGTCATTTTTACAGCGATCAGTGCTATAAAAATGCACTGATTACTGTGAAAATGACACTGGCAGTGAAGGGGGTAAACACTAGGTGGCGCTGTAGGGGTTAAGTGTGCCCTAGTGAGTGTTTCTTACTGTAGGGGGGATGGGCTGTGTGTGACAAGACAGTGATCACCGCTTCCGATTACAGGAAGCGGTGATCACTGTCATTGCCACTAGGCGGAGCGGGGAGATGCTTGTTTAGATTAGCATCTCCCCGCTCTATCTCTCTGTGAGACGTTCGCGGGTATCCCCGTGGCCATCGAGTCCACAGGACCCGCGGTCGGGTTCACGACGCACGTGCACAATGGCGCTTCCTTAAAGGGGACATATATATACGTCCTTCTGTCCAGGTGTCCCATTGTGTCGACGTATATATGCGTGCATCGATCGTGAAGCAGCTAAAGACCGATTCCATAGTTACAGTAAGGTTGAAAAAAGATATAAGTGTATCTAGTTCAACCAACAAAAATAAAACGATCCCATATACACAATCCTTTACCCACAGTTGATCCAGACGATGAAACATGTAGTGACTGTGCTACACATTGAATGCTGTCCACTTCTCATCTTGGTTTGTAGTTCTCTCTGTTTTATAGTATGCTAGAAGCTTTTTTTATTTAATTCCATCAATTTCTCAAAATTGAAATGGTGCTCACAGTTTGTTGTGAAGTGTGAACTGTATATTTTAATGCTGCATACATTAATAATATTGAACCGATTTTTTTTTTTTTTTCAGCTTGCAGTATCAATGATGAAATCCAGAAAAAACATAAAACCTCTCTACTTACCAGAAGTGTGTACGTTCCAATTAGAAATTTGCCTACAGTGCAAATAGACATCAGAGTAGATGTGAGAAGGATTGTGGATCACAAACAACAGTTATGCCGTGTACACCTGATCGGAATTTCCGATGGAAAAAGTCCGACTGACCTTTTCCATAGGAAATTCTGACCGCATGTATGCCCCATCAGAGAAATTCCAATGAATTCCATTGAAGTTTAAATATAGAACATGTTCTATTTTACTCCGACGGAATTCGTCGGAATTCCGATGAGCTTTTGATCGGGCAAAAGCCTGATCGTGTGTACGCGGCATTACTGGTTGCAGGAGCAAAAATACATAGAAGAATGATGGCAGAAAAAAGACCAAGTGGTCCAACGAGTCTGTCCAATTTTTGTAAATTTATATGTTTTTTATGTTAATTATTTTTTTGTCCCAAGTATAGATCTATGTTTGTACCAAGCATGTTAGAATCCACTTACCTTTGACTTACTACCTCTGTTCAAAGTCTATTCCATGCATCAACTATCCCTTCGGTAAGATAATACTTTCTAAAATTTGTTTTGAAATTTCCTCCTGCTAGTTCAAAGTCATGTCCTTGTGTTCTTTAACTTGTATTTGTGTTGAAAATACTGCCCTACCGAACCCTATTTACTCCCTTGGTGTAGGTTTTAACTATCTTAGTTCTACCCCCTTCATGACCAGGCCATTTTTTGCTATTTAGCACTGTAACGGCATCCCAAATGGGAAAGGGGTTAAAGCTGTTTAGAATATACCATTCCTGAACACAAGGCAGCTACCGACACTCCACAGTCAGGTGAACAGGACCCATAGGAATAATACAAGATATAGCTCTGTATGAAGTTCAAGCAGACCCTTTATTGAGAAACACAGGCTCTCATATACAATTAGGATACTGCACTAACCAAATAAACAATGCCCCAACTCCACCCACAACATCACACACTGTTTACCTAATGCCCCCCAATACACATCATCCTCAATACCTCTCTTTAGCAGACATCCTGTCTCTGGGATCTGACCTAATTTACATGAGCTAATTAACTACAGCTGATGACCCAGACACCTGACCTTTAGGCTGTCTGTTAACTTACAATACATATTATCACAGGACTCCTTCACACAATACAGGGTCAATTAGCATAAGCCACAATGAAAGGTCCTCAGAAGCCATCCTAGATTCATTTTACATCACAACAGACAGACAGGTGGGCTGGATTTGATGGCATTAGCATATTTCAATTAACCTGTTGAGTTCAGAATCAACAAACAGTAATAGTTCTTTACAGATATCCTAGAATATATTGTGAATTACAAACCCATGTTAAAGCAATCCAAGATATATTTTGAATGTCCATTATTTTCTGGCTCGTACTTTCTAAGAACTTCTGGGTTCCACGGGCCCTCCCGTTACAAGCACTGTGCTACTTTATCTAGTAATTGCACAGTCATGCAATGCTATACCCAAATCACGCCATCACTGAGAGCCCTGCATTGGCTACCCGTGAAGGAACGGGTTCTGTTTAAGACTGGTTGCATGGTGCACAGGGCTACCCATGGCAAGGGGCCAGTGTACCTGCAGGATAAATTCACCAAATATGTGCCTAACCGTACCTTAAGGTCGGCTAAATCAGAAACTTTGATAATCCCTAAATTTAGAAAGAAAAAATGCGGAGGGAGGACGAGTGCGGTTCAGGGAGCACGGTTTTGGAACTCCCTGCCTCTAAAATTAAGGCTTGAGAATGATCTTTTTAAGTTCAGGAAGCTTCTAAAAACTGAGCTTTTTAGTCGAGCCTATGGAATCACATAGGTTTATAGTTTTTTTCTTTTGATCTGCTAACCATTTTAAAAATTGATTTGTTCCGCTGCCTGTGTGTCTTTTTGGTTGTTGCTGTATTGTTTTCTTGGCGCATCGAGACCTATGGGTAACTGACTGCGTTTGTACTATTTTGTACTTTTAAGAATTTTAATAAATAAATAAACCACTTTTATATCATTTTTTGCACACAAATAGAGCTTTCTTTTGGTATTTGATCACCACTAAGTATTATTTTAAATACAAAATAAATAAAATAAAATCTAATCTAATAAATTTAGACCAAAATGTATTCTGTTACATTTTTGGTAAAAAAAAATCCAAATAAATCTATATTGTTTGCATGAAAGTTATAGCATCTACAAACTATAGTATATATACTGGAATTTTTATTTTATTACTTTTTTTTTTTAGACTAGTAATGGCAGTCATCAGCAACTTCTAATGGGACTGTGATAGTGCAGTGGGAAATCTGACACTAAATGACACTGGGTGGGAACTGACTAACTGACACTGACATCACCAGTGACACTAATACAGTGATCAGAGCAAACACCATACACTGTCACTGTACTAATGATACTGGCTGGGAAGGAGTTAAAATCTAGGGCAATCAAAGGGTCAAAGAAGAAGTAAACCCCCCTTGTTTGCTTGTACCTATAATAAGGTTTACCTAATAGGTACTGTAAATATCTCCTTAACTTGCACCATTTAGGAGATATTTACTGTATTACACCGCTGATTATGTCATCCGGGCATGCGATCTGAAGGAACGGGCCGTTTCTTTAGAGCCCTGTGCCTTGACTGGCGGCTCCTGCGTGCATGCGAGGGAGTGATGTCATCACGACTTCGGACACTCACAGTGCCAGAGCCTGCAAACCCAATAGAAACACCGGAGAAGATGTCAGCCACCTCAGCGGTGTGCAGACACCACTGGAGGGCTTAATTCTAAGGTAAGTATTTCATGATGAGCTAGTATGTGATGCATACTAGTATGCAATGTTGTTGTTTTTTTTATTGGGGTTTACAACCTCTTTAACTGTGTGCCTAACAAGTGTTAATGCTTTTTACTAAATACCTCTTTGTTTCTTATCCCTGCTTTGCAAAAGAAACATAGAGATTGTTCCTTCTCTACAGAGCCCTGTGTTGTTTGTCAACACGGCCTTCTGGGCTGTGATTGGACACAGCTGATCAGCAGGTCCCAGCCATGAATCATTGTCCAGGACCAGCTGACAAAATCCTGTTGTGTCTAATGACAGTGGGTGTCAGTACGGGGGCGCACATGTGCGCCGTAAAGCCGAAAGAGGCCAGTGACGTACAGATGCATCATTTTGCCTGTACGGACCGCCCATCCGTTCTGCATTGCATGCAGGCAGACCAGAAGAGGTTAATCATGTTCCCCCATTTTTCTTCTTACTTTTACAATTTACTTATTAAGTTCCTGAAGTCTCTTGATATGTTTTATCCCTCAGACCTTTCACCATTTTTGTTGCCGTCTTTGAACTTCTTCAATCTTAACAATATTTTTTTGTAACTTGGGTCTGTAATTGGACTCAATATTGTAAATTAGTTGACAATAAAATGTGCCGCATGATATGTATTCTCCTGAGGGCTGTGCTGAGCAGGTTGTGCCAGGTAAACCGCAGGCATAATATCTATTATACACTTGGGGCTGGAGTTTAGCCTGGGCATGTAGAAGCCTTTAGGGAGATGTGAATGGATTTCTGTAGTATGGTTTAACATGGAAAATGGCCCTTCTCTGTTTTATCTAGAGGAACTTTTTTCGCGATTTGCCTTGTGAATGCAAAGAAACATCGTACTTACCAAAGCATATTGGATAACACAGTGGGATTGGTTTATGAAGACCAAAAGGAAGAAAGGTGGGTGTAGCCATAGCAGCCAATCAAATGCTCTATTTTACACCTTAAAAGTGGCTCTAAAAATAGATGTTTTTTTTTTTAACTTTATGCATTCTCTGCATTAAGGTAAAAAAAAAATACAGAATACAGTACCCCCCCCCAGCACCTTGTTATACTTATCTGAGCCCGATCTTGATCCTGTGCTGTGCAAGAGAGCAGCGTTTCTCGCTCCCTCCTCATAGGTTTGGACACAGCAGCGGTATTTATTTCTCCTTCTGGTGTCAATCACAGCCAATGAGAAGGGAGCGGGGGCCGAGGCCATTCCACACTCTGTGGGGGGGCATGCCCTTAGCATTCACAGCTTCCTCCATCTCGGTGCCCCTAAAATCTGTCCACCCTCTCCTCCTTTCCTCTCTAACATCACACACTGCTAACCTATGCCTCCCCTGCACATTTTTCCAGGCTGTGAACAGTCTGTGTGTACTCTCCAGGCTCCCCTGCCCACCCATGGATGTCATCCTATCATCAGGGAATGGCTGCCTGTCTGCTGGTCACCTCTTTCCTCAACTTCCTAAATTACCTGCCTGATTTGCAGCTTCTCCGCTGTTTACTTTCAATTTCCAGGGACTACATATCCCATGGTTCCTTGCTGCCTGCAAGAAATTATTCCTGTACTGAAACTCCTCCTCCTGAAACTCCTCCTCTCAGCACCTCTGTAGTTCAGAAGGCAGGCTCTGTGACACAGCAGTGCCTACTCAGAACATAGTTGAAGTAAATCAGCAGGGATTTTACCCAAATTAAGTTTACAAACTTCAAGATCTTTGACATTAATGAGTAGGCTAGAAATAATTGAAATACAGTGTAGAAACTAATATATGACTGGCATCTAGTGCTGACATTTTTTTGGGGGGGCGCAAACAAACTGAAAAAAAAATCAATTACAGCCATTGTGCCCATCAAAAGCAGCCACTGTGCCAATGAAACGCAGCCACTGCGCCATCAATGGCCAGTCATTGGCCGTCATGGGGGTGCCTGTCACACCCCTCTCCAGGCCAAGTTGCAATATTAGCAATTGCTGTGCTGGCGCCGCGCTTCAACAGACCGGCTGCAACGCGGTGAAGCTACATTAGTGCGGGAGGCAGCTTTTTGCCGCCCCCCTCCCCATGGCGCCCATAGCACTTGCCATGGCTGCCATACCCTAGATACGCCACTGTGTAAACCACAGACTTAATTTTATGATGATCCATTTCCACCATCTTCCAAAACTGACATAAAATGTAAGGTCAAGTTGATGTAACTGATGAGATGTGAATTCACACAATAGTTATTACTGGTGGGGACAGTAGCGGAATCTTCCACTTATAACCAGGGGTGGATCCAGAGTCTCGTTTCGGGAGGGGCACTACCAGAAAATTTTGCGGGCAATTTGTCGGGGCAATGGCTGGTGTTGGCACTTCAATCATCACGGCACCATGGTTTATATGGTGTCAGGATGATTGAAGCACATTATGGGCCAGATTCAGGTAGAGTTAGGCTGGAGTATCAGTGATACGCCAGCATAACTCTCACTTTGAGCTGGCGTTTCTGTTTTCTGTAGGCAGAAAACAAGAAACGCCGGGTTGGAGTTCCTATACAAGCGGCGTAATTGTATTTCGCCGTCGTATCGGAACTGCAATTTAAAAAATGGCGCTCGGGGCGTTCCCGCTGATTAACACCGAGAATGTTAATCAGCGAGAATCGGCAATTCACGATCGTACTCGGGCCCGACACAGTGACTTTCCGACGTTTCTGTAAGAGATACGTGGCGTAAAGAAAAACATGCCCCCTAGGTGGAGTATCCTATGTTAAGTATGGCCGTCGTCATCGCGTCGAATTTAAAAATGTTCGCGTCGTTTGCGTAAAACGTCCGTGAATGGGGATTGACGTCATTGACGTTCACTGACAGAATTTGGAGCATGCGCACTGACAGTCGACGCATGCGCAGTATGGTCGCTGCGGGATCGCGCCTAGTTTAAATAATACACGCCCCCTACCTGCCCAATTTGAATTCCGCCGGCTCATTTTCGTTACGCCGCCGCAACTTTAGGAGCAAGTGTTATGTGAATACAGTACTTGCTCCTAAAGTGTCGGCGGAGTAACGTAAATGAGAAACGTTACTCCAAAATAAAGATTCGCCCATCTACCTGAATCTGGCCCTATTACTATTATTACATTGTAATATAAAATTAAATAACTCAACTCACCATAATGCAGAATCATTGGAAGCCCTGTGTCACTTGCCACCGTTGCCTCCCACTAGATGTGGATTGTCATTTGCCAATGTCGCCTGCCACATTAATGTTGCATTGCGGCCATCTTGGTACACCCACACTTGTCCACAGTAAGCCTAGGGTTAGAAGTCGGCAAGCGGACATCTTTATACACCCACCCAGAGTCTTGCTTTTCAAGGTTATTTTTAACAGTAAACTCTGCTCATATAGTGAAAAATAAGTTCTTGAGATGACAAAATGTTAACGTGGTGGTTTAGAAAACAGGTTATGTCTTTCAGCAGAACGAAAGCCGTCACCATGTGCATAAGTATTGTCCCTGTATATCATAAGGCAATTATAGCTGTATTACTGAATAATATCTGAGCAGCCAATGATACAACTCCATCTGAGGGTTCACACCAAAAGGCAAGGAGTACCACTCAAAGAAGGTAAATTGTGTGGATCTCACCAACGGGAAATGATAGGAATACCATATTATGTACTGTAGATCAGTTGTCTTCAAACTGTGGCCTGAGGGCCAGATGCAGCCCTTTTGTTTGCCTTTATCTGACCCTTGGGGGAATTTTTCATCCACTAATACCAATAATGGGGCATAATCCCCCACCACTGAGACCAGTGAAGAGACACAATTCCACCCAATGACACCAATGATGGGATACAATTCCTCCCAATGACACCAACAATTGGGCCCACTGACACTAATGATGGGGCATAATTCCTCCCAATGACACCAACAACTGCGTCCAATGACACCACGATGGGACACAATTCCTTCTACAAATACTAAGATGGGGCACAACTCCTCCCACCAACACGAATGAAGAGGCATAATTCATTCCAATGACACCAAAAATTGGTGCACAATTCCTCCCAATGACACCAATGTTGGGGCACACATCCTCCCACGACACCAATGAAGGGACACAGTTCATCCCAATGATATCAACAATTGGACCCAATGACAACTACAATGGGACACAATTCCTCCCAATGGCACCAACAATTCGGCCCACTGACACTAAGGTTAGGTTATAATTCCTCCCAATGACACCAACAACTGGGTCCAATAATGCCAGGATGGGGCACAATTCCTTCCACTCATACCAAAATGAGGCACAACTCCTCCCACCAACGAAGGGACACAGTTCCTCATAATGACACCAATAATTGGGCCCAATGACACCACGATGGGACACAATTCCTTCTACTAATACTAAGATGGGGCACAACTCCTCCCACCAACACCAATGAAGAGGCATAATTCATTCCAATGACACCAAAAATTGGTGCACAATTCCTCCCAATGACACCAATGTTGGGGCACACATCCTCCCACGACACCAATGAAGGGACACAGTTCATCCCAATGATATCAACAATTGGACCCAATGACAACTACAATGGGACACAATTCCTCCCAATGGCACCAACAATTCGGCCCACTGACACTAAGGTTAGGTTATAATTCCTCCCAATGACACCAACAACTGGGTCCAATAACGCCAGGATGGGGCACAATTCCTTCCACTCATACCAAAATGGGGCACAACTCCTCCCACCAGCGAAGGGACACAGTTCCTCCCAATGATACCAATAATTGGGCCCAATGACACCAACGATGGGGCATAACCACTCCTACCGACACAAAGGCAGCCTGGTCTTTGACTTTCTGGAAGTCAGTATTTTCATAGATCCAGTCCCACCAAGCGCATGAAGGACAATGATTGGGCCTTGAGGATAGCTCACTTAGCTGGCACCCTTCTTGAATGACTCCAGAAAAACAATGACAGTATACCATAGGTCCAGGAGCGGACTGACAACTCATGGCATGGGGCCCCCGGGCAATAGGAGATTATGGGGCCCAAGGCAATAGATTTTGGGGCCACACGGTATACATATATACACACACAGTATACATACAGACACTGAAAAGGTACCGGAGAGGCAGGGCAGCTATAATCTTGAGATTTTTAGACCATAAGAATGTTGGTAAGGGACATTTAAGGGACAGATGTAAAAAAACACAGATTTTTACATACTGTCCCTGGTTTTACTGAGGCTGGCAACCCTGATGGGGGCCCCCCCAGTGCCATTGGGCCCTCGGGCAGTGCCCTAGTGCCCGAATGGTCAGTCCGCCCCTGCATAGGTCATCAATAGTTTTATGTTTAACAAAACATAATGAGGGGGGGTCTGAAGTGACCCCATAGACCTCCACTGATATAAGAGACACTCAATCACTGTTGTGATTGTGATTGTACTGTATATGTAGCAACCAAATATGACGGCCCATGTTTATCATTATAGACATTCAATACATTCAATAATCTCCGTATACATATTAATCTGCAGGATGCTGATCGTGTATAGAAGCCTGTCATTGCGGTCTTTTGCTTATATTCCCTGGCTGTTATACTGATTCACAGGCTTCATTACTTTCCAGTTCACTGACCCAGAACAGGTGGGTGGATTAGATGTTTGGGTAAACATTTAAGGCGCATGTCAACTGGTATCCCCCACCCTGCACAGCCAGGCACAATGAATTTCCACAGTCACTCGGAGTCAGAGAGTAGCCCGTGACTGTTTTTATTTTTTATTGAGGGTAATAAACTTGGATGGGGGTAAGGGTATTATGGGATGCCCACTCGACTTCAGAACAAACTTCAGGGACACTTTTCCGATATACAGTCTATATACACTCCTCTGCTTCCTCCAGCACGAACTTGCTGGCACAGTGATGGTTAATCTGACACAACACTTAGTCAGATTTTTTAGCAAAAAGCCTGTAATTGTCAGGAACCCAAGGCCCCCTTGGTTTTGTAGGAAAAAGTCAATGTCCATCATACATCCCTGTGGCCACTGATCTCAGCACCACCTGACTGTAGCTGCCCTGCCCCTTTCACTAGCCCTTCTGGATAACTTCTTCACAGTCCTCCCAGACTGAACACTCACCAGCCCACCCGGCTGACTTCTCAGGAGATCTCCCAGACGTGCTTGCCTGCTCCAGTGCCTCTGGGAATGGATTCCACTGTGTGTTGTGGGGGATTCCTTCCAGCACCCTTCCAGCACCCGAGCCCCAGGTCTGGGGCTCTCAAGGGCCACGACAGCCTCCATAGCACTCTATTTCCATTTTCCACCCGACTGCCCTAGCTGGCATGACTCGTGTCCATTTCCGAGGTGGCCTGCCCCCTGCCAGCCAATTTACTGGAATTGGCTGGGGCCCTCATAAATATGCCAAGCAGCTCCTCCAAGTCTCCACCCACTACATCTGGAAGCTTCTTCATGGTTCCAGAAACAGGGGGAGGCACCAGATATGCTGTTTGCTGAGTCATCCAGCCTCCCTGAGTCAGTCAACCCTGACCCAGATTTTACCCAGCCCTGACTCTCAGCCAAACCAATTTTCCTACACTAACAAACCTATTTACATCTAGCACACTAGCTAGAGAAGTGGTCTCCAACTGGCGGCCGTCAAGCTGTTGTATCATGTCCCATCATGCCTCTGACTGTTGGAGCTATGCTTGTAACTGTCAGCCTTTCAATGCCTCATGGGACTTGTCGTTTCACAACAGCTGGAGGGACACCAGTTTGAGACCCCAGAGCTAGAGGGTGCTACATTCAGAAAGAGAGATCACAAATATCATTGTGTTCTCATGATGGGTTTCATTCAACTTTGCTGCTCTGTATACTTGTTGTCTCAGAAACAGCCAGACAACTAGCATTTTTACAAGGCGTTTTTCAATGGCAGCTACCATATTTCTTGCAGTACCGGTTTCATTTAATTTAATTTAGTACTGTGTTAATTATGGTCCCTATAGGGTCCAGAGGCGTGGCCAGGAATAGTAGAGTTTACCTTTTTAATTTTTTTGGTGAAAAGGTGAACTTACCATTTTAAGGCCCATTTCACGTGACCATCTTCTGTTCCATGTCAGTTGGGAATTTGTAAACAGATCCCATGTTAAATCCGACCAGAAAAGGGTGGATTTCACTTTTTGTGACATCAGTGCCCATTCCAATTTGTCCACCATCTTATGATAGAGAAATGGACATGGGTGATCGTGCAAACGTTCAGTGTTCATCTGGTCTGCAAAAATAGTTTTTTTCCATTTGTTTTTGCAGACCAACACAAATTCAATTGTGGGCGGATGCAAACAGACGTACATCTCTTCACATCCACCCCCCCCCCCCCACATAGGGATACAATTACATTGAGGTCCATCTAGATCAGGGGTCTCAAAGTACCGGCCCGCGGGCCGGTAATAAATGGCCCGCAGGCAGGGCGGGTGCCACGGAAGTGTAGATCGAGGTGCATGAAGAGTCTGTCAGAGGTTCACTTCTCTCTCATGTCACGCTGCTACTCCCTGGCGGCCCCCCCTCTCTTCTCGTCCATCGCCATTTGCTTGTGACATCATCTGGGATGGACGAGAAGAGAGGAGGGGCCGCCGGGGAGTAGCAGCGTGACATGAGAGAGAAGTGAACCTCTGACAGACGCTTCCTGCACTGCTCTGCATCTGAAGAAAACAACAAGTAAACGCTGACCTTTGCCCTGATTGTGCCCTGATTGTGCCCTGATTGTGCCCTGATTGTGCCCTGATTGTGCTCTCATGTGCTCTCATGTGCTCTCATGTGCCCTGATGTGCTCTCATGTGCCCTGATGTGCTCTGATTGTGCCCCATGTACCCTCATGTGCCATGATCCTGCCTCATGTACCCTGATGTGCCATGTGCCTCATGTACCCTGATGTGCTGGGCTCTGTACATCAGGGTACCCTGTGCCCTGTACCCTGATGTGCCATGTACTGATGTGCTGTGCCTGATGTGCCCTGGTGTGCTCTCATGTGCCCTGATATGCCCCATGTGCCCTGATTGTGCTCTGATTGTGGCCCATGTACCCTGATGTGTGCCATGTACCCTGATTTGCTGGGATTTGTACCCTGATATGCTGTTTCATGTGCCCTGTACCCTGATGTGCCATGTCCTGATGTGCTGTGCCCTGATGTGCCATGTCCTGTACCCTGATGTGCCATGTTCCCTGTCCTGATATGTCCTGTCCTGATGTGCCGTGCCCTGTACCCTGATGTGGCCTGTTGTGCAGTACCCCTATGTGCTGTGCTCTGATGTACCCTGTTGTGCTCTGATGTGCTGTGCCCTGTGCCCTGATGTGCCCTGTGCCCTGATGTGCCCTGTGCCCTGATGTGCCCTGTGCCCTGATGTGCCCTGTGCCCTGATGTGCCCTGTGCCCTGATGTGCGCTGTACCCTGATGTGCACTGTGCGCTGTACCCTGATGTGCTGTGCCCTGTACCCTGATGTGCTGTGCTCTGTGCCCTGATGTGCTGTGCTCTGTGCCCTGATGTGCCCTGTACCCTGACGTGCTGTACCCTGACGTGCTGTGCCCTGACGTGCTGTGCCCTGACGTGCTGTGCCCTGACGTGCTGTGCCCTGACGTGCTGTGCCCTGACGTGCTGTGCCCTGATGTGCTGTGCCCTGTGGCCTGATGTGCTGTGCCCTAATGTGCTGTGCCATGTGCCCTGATGTGCTGTGCCCTGATGTGCTGTGCCATGTGCCCTGATGTACTGTGCCCTGATGTGCTGTGCCATGTGCCCTGATGTACTGTGCCCTGATGTGCTGTGCCATGTGCCCTGATGTACTGTGCCCTGATGTGCTGTGCCATGTGCCCTGATTTGCTGGGCTGTGTGCCTTCATTTGCTGTACCCTGATGGACTGTGCCCTGTACCCTAATGTGCTGTGCCCTGATGTGCTGTGCCCTGATTTGCTGGGCTCTGAGCCTTGATGTGCTGTGCCATGTTGGTGAGTGGTCAGTGTGTAGTGTAGTGGTCTGTTGGCAGTGTAGTGGACTGTCGGCAGTGTCTAGTGTAGTGGTCAGTGTGCAGTGCAGTGGTCAGAGTTAATAATGCGTTTGCTGACACCAATAATAGGGGTTAATAATGCGTCTGCTGACACCAGTGGTGGGGGTTAATAATGTGTCCGCTGACACAGAGCTGGGGGTTAATAATACGTTCGCTGACACCAGTACTGTTTTTGAAGTTTGAAAGTTTGCATGCGGCCCCCCATGGGATATGAAAACTTGTCTTGCGGCCCTCAGGTAATTTGAGTTTGAGACCCCTGATCTAGATCCATATAAAAAACATAAGCTGGTAAGATGGCTCAGCAGGCTAATGCTCTGTTGCAGCAATCTGTGATCACCTGAGCCCTCAGGGTCACAGGTTCGATCCCGGCGGGGTCCACTCAGCCTTCAATCCTTCCGAGGTCGGTAAAATGAGTACCATTGATTTGGGTAATAGTGACTATGTTACTATATAAGCGCCTCGAGACCCGATGAGCTACAGCTTCGGCTGTGGCTTCAGAAGCTTGCCTGGCAAGAAGCTCGCCTGGCTTCATAGCTTGCCTGGCAAGTTAGGGTAAGACAGCGCTATATAAGACTTGCATTATTATTATTATTATTATACAAACTCTACGCTCACATAGAAAGGGGCTTATGCCACGTACACACGACCGCTATTAATGTCATTGAAAAAAACAAAGTTTTTTTCAACGTGATTCCTCTCAAGCCTGCCTTGCATAAACACGATCTTGAAAAATAATGCTCGATCAAAACGCGGTGACGTACAAAGCGTACGACGGCACTATAAAAGGGGAAGTTCCAATCGAATTGCGCCACCCTTTGGGCTGCTTATGCTAATTTCCCCATCTCATAACTTGCTTCTGAGCATGCACGTTTTTTTTCCCCCTTTGTTAAAGCGTACACAGGTTCATTTTTCAAGACGTGAAAAACGATGAGAAAAAATAGAGCATGTTCTAAATTTGTAACGCCCATTTTTGTAAAATGTACCTCTCCAAAACAATTGGTTGCAAACTGAAAACAGTAGTGCAGATCTATTCATGCATTTTTCTTACATAGATAAGTTTAGAAGGCTCGGCTTTTTTGACCAGGACAAGCAGCCGCAGTTGTAGACACAAAAATCTTATTCAGTTCGAGAATCCTGGACGGACTAGGTCAGACCCTGTAATCCCGCACAACTCATGGATCAAGAGGCATAATCCTGTAGAGTCCTGTTTCGGGCTATTAAAGCATTCCTCCTGAAAACAGCAGTGATATTAGGATCGGCACCCCCGGCTGCCCCTACAGGATTATCTCATTATTGATGAGTTTCCTGCAGACTAAAGGATTACATGTATTCCACTGTACAGAAAAAAAACATGATGCACATCCTGTAATAAAGAGCAACTCTGAGCAAAAAGTGAAGTCAAACAGTGAAAAATCACTAATGCGATTCAATTAATTTCTGTTTTATAAAATACAAAAAAAATCCAGATTGTGCATACTACTGTGGGTATAGAATTGTGTATTGAGATTGTATGATTTTATTGGTTGAACTAGATAGACTTGTGTCTTTTTTTTGCAACCTCAGCAACTACTGTATGTATACTAGTAGTCTTTCACATGAGTATATGATAGACATGTGCACTGCCGAAAAATGTGTTTGTTTTCCTTTCAGTCGTTTTTCGTTATGATTCGTAAATTTGAAAATCAGAAAATCCAAAAATGTGAAAGAACGAAAATCAGAAAACTCCAAATGATAACTAACTAATAATAACTAACAATTAAATTATAGGTATTGGAATTTCCTTTCAAATTTGGCTGTCAGTAAACATAATGAATACAAATTTTTCCGAAGTTATGAATTATCCGAAATAACGAATGCTGCATCTAAACAAATGGAACAGATCAAATTAATAATAAATAATAATTATGAAAAGTTTTTATTACTATTGTTATGTATTATTATTAATTTTTTACGTTTCATTCGTTTAGATACGGCATTCGTTAGTTCGGATAATTTGTAACTTCGGGTTAAATTGCAGCTAAAGAGGATAATAATGACGTGTTTTAATGTGCTTTGACTACTTGTACATAGCCTGGGTCCCATGGCGCCATCTTGATCCTCTTCAGCTAGATGCCTCTTCTGGGATCCCTCAGCCAACTCCCGATGATTTAACTGGCATGGCCTCCGGCATACTCATTACATGGGGGGGGGCAGGACCTTGTTAAAGGGTTTTCCAGATTCTGATAAGCCCCCCACAACCACCGGCCAAGGTTGTGGGAAAGAGGCCCTTGTCCCCATCAACATGGCTGGTGCTTTGGGGGGGGGGGGCATAGCTGACTAGTTACAGTTTGTTAAAGAGAAAAAAAATGCAAAACGCATCAAAGTTTTGTGTTCGGAAGATGTAAAATGCACCGCAAAACACGACAGAAAACCGCAGCAACTGCATAGATGTGAACCTAGCCTAACAATGTAGTAGAGGAAGCTTAAAGCGGAGTTCCACCCAAAAATTGAATTTCCGCTTTTCAGAACCCTCCCCCCCCTCCGGTGTCGCATTTGGCACCTTTCAGGGGAGGGGTTGGTGCAGACACCTTTCTACAACAGGTATTTGCACCCACTTCCAGGCATAGACTTCCGTGGGAGTCATGCCACATCCCGTCCCCCCCGCTGTCTCCTGGGAAACACACTGGTCCCAGGAGAGAGCGGGGACTAGTGCCCCACCTCTGGCCACATGCAGTATTCCACGCCATAGAATTCAATGCAGAATGAATTATCTTTGTCTCCATTGAATTCTATGGTGAAACTCGCTTTGATATGCGAGTGCTTTGGATTACAAGTATTCTCCTGGAACGGATTATGTATGTAATCCAAGGTTCCACTGCATGTGCATTTAACAATGTATTAATGAAAAAGGAACCACATTCATCTGTGATTTTATATCTACCTGGATTTCAGCTTTAAAGTGTCTATGTTGCCAATAGCAGCCATATTCTAAGTGCCATTGGCAGTAATAGGGAAAGGCTGATTTGTTAAATCCACAAAGAGATTTTGGTTTCGGAGGCTCCAGTGATTCATAGCACTCACAAAAGATTTGCACCAACATCATAATTTAAATAGATCTGACGCTTGAGTTTGATGTATCGCTTGCTGGAAGCTGTAATTACCTTTCCTTCCTGTAGAGGTCAGGCCAGGCACAGTGTGTAGGATTTCACTAGTGTACTGCTGGACATCTTTGGGGACATGTATGTCAATTAAAACACAAATTAATTGTACTGCTGTCAACCAATTACCTGCCGTCAAAATTTAATATTGAATGGTCAGCACTTTTTCTGAGTACATGTGGTGTAAAGAGAGCCTATTATTAGACTTCAGACACATGTCAGCATTAACAATTCAAATTTTTTAAATTTCCCTATAAAGTACACAGTATATATTAATAAAAACTGAATGTATACAACCACACAAATACATTCCTGACATGTCATAACCGCTTGCGCTCTGGAAGATTTACCCCCCCCCCCCCCGTCCGTCCGTCCGTCCGTCCGTCATGACCAGGCCATTAACTTGTGTGCTGTAAAACACATCCAATAAAATTTAAAAAATCTAATTTCTTTATAAAATTAGGCCAATATGTATTATTGGGACCAATATATGTATATTTTTGTTTAAAAAAATAAAAATAAGAATATATTGATTGGTTTGCGCAAAAGTTATATAGCCGGATTCACATACCTCGGCGCTTATATATGCCGGCATAGCGTATCTTCTTTACGCTACGCCGGCGCAACGCAGAGAGGGAAGCATGGAATTCACAAAACAGATGATCCCAATGTTGCGCCGGCGTAGCGCATAGTCCTAGGCGTAAGGCAGCGTAAGTCAAAGTGGGCTGCAAGTGGGTGTGATACATTTAAATGCAGCGTGACGCCATGCAAATGATGGCCTGAGCTTCAGACAAGTAATTAAAATGAACTGCGCATGCGTCGTACCTTGCACGTATCCCAGTGCGCATGCTCACAATCACGTCGAAAACAACTGGCTAAGATATGTCGAATCACTGCCTACGACGTGAACATAACCTACACCCAGCCCTATTCACGTACTACGTAAACTACGTAAAATTTGACGGCGTCCGTTCCCTGGTCCATACCTTTGCATGAGTTGCGCCTCATATATGGGGAATAACTTAAACCTTACGCAAATCACTTAAAACATGCACCGGGCGCAAGTACGTCCGTGAATCGGCGTATCTCCCTCATTTGCATATTTGCATCGAAACTCAATGGGAGTGCCAAAAGCGTCCAGCGTAACTATGCGCCCACTATACGCCGGCGTAGGCAAGTTACGTCGGTGGGATGAAGTCAGTTTTTAGGCGTATCTTAGTTCTGTGGCACTGCGCACAGATACGACGGCGTATATTTACACTTACGCGGCGTATCTCGAGATACGTCGGCATAAGTGCTTTGTGAATCCGGGCCATAGGGCCAGATTCAGCAAGCATTTACATCGGCGTATCTCCAGATACGCCGCAGTAATTTCAAATGTGCGCCGTCATATCTTTACGCCGATTCTCAAATCGAAAAGAGCCTTCCCCCGCCCGACGTAACTTGCCTACACCGGCGTAGTGACACTTTATGGGAACCAGTGACACTAAAATAGTTTTTAGTGACAAAAATATGCACTGTCACTGTACTAATGACGCTGGCTGGGAAGAGGGTTAAACATCTAGGGCGATCAAAGGGCTAAATGTGTGCCAAGCCAGTGTTTATGTGTACAATGTGTGCTGCTTTCACTTAGGGATGTGGTGGATTTTATTTCCTACTTTGCACGGAAACAAAATCCAGCACATCCTCCCTGACAGGACGGAGCTTTTGCCTTGTTTACAAATGTAGAACTCCATCCTGTGTCTCTTCTTGATGATCATCGGGTGCCAGCGACATCCATTGGCGGCACCCGCTGATCGGCATCTGCTGTGACTAAACACTGGGGAAGCGGCACCCCCTATGTGGAAGCGCAGCAGTGGATAATACTGAATAATGCAGAAGTGCCATTTTTTTCTCTCTTAGAACCAATCCCTAAATGCTAGCCAGAAAATCGGGCCCCTTACAGGTGTAATGCAATAAATAAATAAATAAAATGGGAGGGGGGCAGCCGGGCCCCTTACAGGTGTAATGGCTGTACCCCCCCTGATGGTGGCCTTGACTTTGCCTAGGCTGCGATGATGTCATCAGCCTGCTGCGGCATTTTCCCAGTCTCCTCTCCCCCCCCAGTGATCAGTATTGCAGACATTGTAACTTTGAATGTGAATGAGGGGTTGAACTTTAAAACGGAAGGAGCGCGATTTAATCATTTTAGTATTGATTTCTATTCATTGTAACGTTGAAGCAAGGTCAGAAGCTACAACAGGAGACTGATCTGTGTCATACATTTGTGGACGCAATCACGGACTGCGCAGTTTGCCATCTCTGAGCCAGCATCTCAGTCCAGGAAATAGATGCTCACCCTGGATGATGCCTAAACAAAGATGGAAATGTCCTTTTGGAAAGAAAATCAGATGATGGAATTGACCTCTGTGAGAGGTAGATAAATATCTATTAAAGTGGCCACACATGTATCAGTTTTACCATGCATTTGATCATCCAATGAAATTAAAATCGAGCAAGAATTGTAAACTGCACAAGAGGTCTCTACCATTTTCCTGTGAGACTTTTACCCTTCAGCTGTCCATGGCTGATTGTCTCTCTATGTGTGTACTATTGGTTTTCCTTGCTGATTGGTCGATGGAGCACACATCATGCACAATGCAGCTCAAAACCTCCCGATTTGCAGGTAATTGAGATTTTATTTATGTGCCTCTAAATGCCCCTTCATGTTAACCTATGTGTCCTTGTACACAGGCGTTTAGAGGTGTTTCGACGCAGAAAAACCCCACCAAAGTCGTGTTCAGGGGAGAAGCTGAAAAAAAAAAGAGCCAACTCTTAACCGCTTTAGCCCCGGACCATTTTGGTGATCAAAGACCGGGCCACTTTTTGCGATTCGGCACTGTGTTGCTTTACCTGACAATTGCGCGGCCGTGCGACGTGGCTCCCAAGCAAAATTTACGTCCTTTTCCTCCTACAAATAAAGCTTTCTTTGGTGGTATTTGATCACCTCTGCGGTTTTGATTTTTTGCACCATAAACAAATAAATTATCCCCAAAAAATATATAAAAACTTTTTTTTATGATGCTTAAAGTGAAAAAAAAGGTGAAATATTCCTTTAAATATCGTACCTGCTGGGTGTCTATAGTATGCCTGTGAAGTGACACGTGTTTCCCGTGTTTAGAACTGTCCCTGCACAAAATGTAATTTCTATAGGAAAAAAGTCATTTAAAACTGCTTGCGGCTTTAATATAATGTCTGGTCCCGGCAATATGGATGAAAATTGCCATGGTCCCCCCCCCCACCAGGCCATTACAATCCCCTTTAGGTCTTGTATATATATTAACAGGAATCCTGCACCCAAATAAAAAAAAGGAAAGGCGTGGGGCCCCCAGGTCCTATATACTCTGAACAGCAGTATACAGGCGGTGCAAACAAGACAAGGACTGTAGGTTTGTTGTTAAGTAAAATCTGTTTGTAATTTTGAACTGGTACTTTTTTTGCAAAGCACACTATACACTAATAGACAATACTTGGAGCTCCCTGCCTGTGGTATTTGTATGAGAACACTAGCAATTGTATTCAGGTAAGTTTTTGGTGCACACTGTGCAAAGGACACTAAAACAAAATACTGCAGCTCCCTGCCTGTTTTTGTATGAGAACACCAGCAATTGTATTCAGGTAGCTTTAGGTGCACACTGTGCAAAGGACATAGTACACTAAGTGAAAATACTGCAGCTGGCACAATCACCTGCCTGCTTGTCAGTATATTATGAAGAGAATAACAGGAACGGATCTAGCTAAACTGAATACACTGTATAAATATATATACAACACCTGGGATGCATATATATATATTATCTACACACTGTAACTGCAGCTAACTGACTCGCCTGCCTGCCTGCTCTATCTAAGGCAAATTAAATGACACTTTGTCTCGCTCTCTCTCTTTCAGCATGCCGGAACATACTACACAAGGCCGACGGCCTTATATAGTGTGGGGCGTGTACTAAATCCCCTGAGGCATAATTGGTCAAAGCCACCCTGGCTTCGGCCAATTACGGCTCTCTGTACAGATGGCGCTGTGATTGGCCAAGCATGCGGGTCATAGTGCATGCTTGGCCAATCATCAGCCAGCAATGCTCTGTGATGCCGCAGTGAAATATGGGCCGTGACGCGCCACTCGAATTTGGCGCGAACGACCCATAAAGTTCACAATTCGACGAACGGTCAAACATAAGATGTTAGAGTCGAACATGTGTTCGACTCAAACTCTAAGCTCATCCCTACTCAGCAGTATTGGTTTAAGTTGCTCCAACTCGCGTTAAAGTCGCCTTGCAAAGTCGCGATGTAAGTCGGGTTGCCCCTGTGTGAACTGGTACTAACAAGGTATGTTTTGGACATTCAGCTTAGGGGATTTCTAAGCCCTGGACTTTGGGCTGTCTTAATGAGAGGGCACACCTGGGCACTGCCCAGAGGCCCCCAACTGCATAGGGGGCCGCTGCACTTGCCCCAAAGCAGCTGGTCCTTGAGCCCACACTGCCCCGAAATTGGGGGCCCCATGATGGCACTGAGAGTGATTAATACACAGGGGAGGCAATCTGCCTCCTACCTACTTGATGTCTGTTTACCTGCACTGTCATCATTGTAGGAGCCCCAGAGCATTACCTTGCACAGGAGCCCATGATGCTATTAAGAAGGCCCTGCTTTGGGAGCGAAAATTCCCGGGGCTTAGAACAGGAGATTGCCGCGGTCCAGGTCAGCGGAACTGGGGGGGGGGGCAAGGAGGGGGTCCTGTGTAAATTCACCTTTTCTGTAAAGGTGAACTTACCCTTTAAAGAGAAAGTAAACCCTAATTTTATTTTTATTTTTTTAAAACTCCTAATCCCTTTTTGGAACTCGGTCCAGCAGTTACTGGATCGGCTTCTAGACAGGTCGATCCCCCTGACTCCAAAATGTTACTTATTAGGATTACCCCCACTGAAAATCCCAGCACCCCACAAGAAATTGATCCGGCATATCCTCACAGCGGCACGCTGTCTGGTGGCTTTACACTGGAAGCGCAGCTCCCCTCCCCTCCCCCCCCCCCCCCCCCCCGAGACCCTATATGCTAGGATTAAGGACGTGGAATTAATGGAGAAGATGACGGCCAGAATGCAGGACAGACTGGAGGCCCACGACAAGGTCTGGGAGCTGTGGCATCGTCGGGAGGAGGCATCCTGAGAGAGTAGCCAATCCACACTGATGACTTCTCGTCCCATTCCCTTACTTCTGTTCCCCTCCCCTTTCTTCTTTTCTCCCCCCTCCCCCCTTTTATTTCTCTCATGAGCCCACTAGGGACCCGTGACCGTTTAAAAGTTCACTACTGCACTAATATGTTTATCTCATTCCATGCACTTAAATGGTTTATGTAGCTTTTGCTCAATACGAGCTAGTCGCTCCCTCGTGAGATTACACATAGTTGGTCAGACAGCGCTCTGAATACTGTCAAATATGTTAATGGACGCTCCACTGTTTGCTGCTTACAAGGACTGTCTTGCATGTATTGAAAATTCTCTAAATAAAACTGTTATTGATAAAAAAAAAAAAACACCCTGCAGGGCAAAGGCATAATGAGCTAGTATGCATAGCATACTAGCTCATTATGAAGTACTTACCTGAGATCGAAGCCCCCGCAGCAGTGCTCGGTCACCTCCTCCGTCACCTCCTCCATCTCTCCACATATCACGGCTCTGGCACTGTGATGGCGCCGAAGCCGCAATAATGTCACTCCCGCGATTTTAGTAACGGCACGCTCAGTGCACCTGCACTCCATTGTCTACGGCGCATGCATCGTAGACATCAGTGCCTTTCTTTTGCAAATATCTCCTAAACTATGTAGGTTTAGTAAATATTTTTTGCACCTACAGGTAAGCCTTAATCTAGGCACTGCGTCGCTTTAACTGTGCGACACGGCTCCCAAACTAAATTGGCGTCCTTTTTTCCCCACAAATAGAGCTTTCTTTTGGTGGTATTTGATCGTTTTTTATTTTTTGCGCTATAAACAAAAATAAAGCGACAATTTTGAAAAAAAAAATATTCCACACAGACCCCTCCATTCAGCACAGACCCCCCTTCAGCACAGATGGACCCCCCTTCAGTACAGACCCCCCTTCCGCACAGATGGACCCCCATTGAGCACAACCCCCCTTCAGCACAGACGGACCCTCCGTCCCCCCAGGGAGGCGGCTTCACTCAGCTCGCTGTGCCTGTGTGACATCCGGCCCGGGACCGCTCAGACAGCCCGCAGCCGTGGAGAAAGGGATGGTTGGTCAGGTGCAGTGGTGTCACCCCGCACCAGACCACCCCACGGGCCCCCCCTCCCTTGCAACACCACCTGTCACCACGGCGCTGTTACTGCTTCAGTCGCGGATGGGTGTTCACTCTTCAACACCTTCTAGGTTTTCCAGGGGGGGTCATTGCCCCCCCTGCCCTATGGAGCGGATGCCCATGCCTCTAAGCTAGTAGGAAGCGCGGAGCGGGGTGTAATTCAGATTTTTTTTTATTCTGCACTGACTGTTTTTGAAATTGCCCTGGTCCCTGTTTAAATCCAAACCTGGGGACAAAACCAGGGACAGACTAGGTTCGGGGACAGTGTCCTCAATCCGGGGACTCTCCCCGGAAACCGGGATGTCTGGTCACTCACCCTACTGTAGTAGTCCGTGCTACATTAGGGTGACCACATTTCCAAACGACAATTCAGGGACACCCCCCCTTCCCAAAAATCAGCTTGTGCTGTAACGAATCATAGCACAGTGATTGGACACAAGAGGCGGGATTTATGATTTCTCCAATCACAAGCAGGGGGTGGGGATTGTGCTCCTCCAGGCATTCCCGGTCAGGACAAGTACTGTCCGTGAGTAAAGCAGTGATGTGGCGGCCTTTTTTGGGGGCAACGGATTGGCCCTGGGTGGGTGGCTGTGTCAGTTTCATTCTGGGACACTGTATTGCCCTGAAATGAAGGTGCTCGGGACAGACCTGCAAAATGCGCAATCCGAGACACGTAGTCACCTTATGCTACATACACTTCCCCCCTGTACTGCCATTTAAAGAACATCTAGTATTTTATTTTAAGTCTATTACGCCATCGTATCTTAGTTGCATATTTACGCTGGCCGCTAGGGGCGCTTCCATAGCTTTTCCGCGTAAAATATGCAAATGAGATAGATACGCCGATCCACCAACGTATGTACGCCCGGCGCATTTTTTTTACGTTGTTTGCTTAAGCGTATGTCCGGCGTAAAGTTACCCCTCATATATGAGGCGTACGTAATGTTAAGTATGGACGTCGGGACAGCGTTGAATTTTCCGTTGTTTGCGTAAAACGTTCGCGAATAGGGCTTTGCGTAATTTTCATTCACGTCAAAAGCATTGACTATTTGCGGCGTAATTTTGAGCATGCGCACTGGGATACGTCCACGGACGGCGCATGCGCCTTTAAAAAAAACTTCATTTACGTGGGGTCACGATGATTTAACATAAAAGTCTGGAACGCATAGACCTCACCAGGCGCTGGTTTCATCCCTGGTGATGCTCTGCCAGGCCTCTACTGCAACTGTCGTTAGTTCCTGCTTGCTCTTGGGGCATTTTCCCTTCAGTTTTGTCTTCATCAAGTGAAATGCATGCTCAATCGTATTCAGGTCAGGTGACTGATTTGGCCATTGCATAACATTCCACTTCTTTCTCTTAAAAAACTCTTTGGTTTCTTTCGCAGTATGCTTCAGGTCATTGTCCATCTGCATTGTGAAGTGCCGTCCAATGAGTTTTGAAGGATTTGGCTGAATATGAGCCGATAATAATATTGCCAGAAACACTTCAGAATTCATCCTGCTGCTTTTGTCAGCAGTCGCATCAATAAATACAAGAGAACCAGTTCCATTGGCAGCCATACATGCCCACACCATGACACTACCACCACCATGCTTCACTAATGAGGTGATATGCTTTGGATCATGAGCAGTTCCTTTCCTCCTCCATACTCTTCTCTTCCCATCACTCTGGTACAAGTTGATCTTGGTCTCATCTGTCCATAGGATGATGTTCCAGAACTGTGAAGGCTTTTTTAGATGTTGTTTGGCAAACTCTAATCTGACCTTCCTGTTTTTGAGGCTCACCAATGGTTTACATCTTGTGGTGAACCCTCTGTATTCACTCTGGTGAAGTCTTCTCTTGATTGTTGACTTTGACACACATATACCTACCTCCTGGAGAGTGTTCTTCATCTGGCCAACTGTTGTGAAGGGTCTTCATCAGGGAAATTATTTTTCAGTCATCCACCACAGTTGTTTTCCGTGGTCTTCCGGGTCTTTTGGTGTTGCTGAGCTCACCGGTGCGTTCTTTCTTTTTAAGGATGTTGCAAACAGTTGATTTGGCCACACCTAATGTTTTTGCTATCTCTCTGATGGTTTTTTTTTTTGGTTTTTTTCAGCCTCATGATGGCTTGCTTCACTGATGGTGACAGCTCTTTGGATCTCATATTGAGAGTTGACAGCAACAGATTCCAAATGCAAATAGCACACTTGAAATGAACTCTGGACCTTTTATCAGCTCTTTGTAAACGGGATAATGAGGGAATAACACGCACCCGGCCATGGAACAGATGAGCAGCCAATTGTCCCATTTACTTTTGGTCCCTTAAAAAGTGGGAGGCACATATACAAACTGTTGTGATTCCTACACCGTTCACCTGATTTGGATGTAAATACCCTCAAATTAAGGCTGAAAGTCTGCAGTTAAAGCACGTCTTGTTAGTTTCATTTCAAATTCATTGTGGGGGTGTTTAGAGCCGAAAAATATTAGAATAGTGTCAATGTCCCAATATTTATGGACCTGACTGTATGTATTATCGCCGCTGCCTCCCACTATTCAGGTGTCGGGGGCCCCCTGTGGAGTGCCGGCCATCTGAATAACAGTGGGTGTGTTTTTGAGGTGCCTGATTAGAGTGAGAGGCTCTAATAGGCTTCCCGATTAGAGCCTGTGGGCTCTAATCGGCTTCCAAATGATTAACCAGAGGGCGCACAGGCTGTGCGTTCCCTGGTTAAACAGTACTGTGTTAAGGAATCACTTCCCTAACACTGACCCGCCTCTCAGCCAATCAGGTTTGATTTGATTTGGTACGGGATTTGTACTGCGCCAAATGCGCTCCCATAGGAGCGCGTCTGGTCACTGGGTCTGGTTACCGGTCACCTGATTGGCTAAAGCGGCAGGCTTGGAAGGATGAGAGGAGGAGGAGCGGGCGGGAGAAGAGTCTTCCTAGTCGAGGAAGAAATAGAGTAAACCGCTTGCCACCGTCACCCGCTGCCGACCTGAGACAAGGTAAGGGCTGGGCAACATTTGGGGCTGTGGCAACACTTGAAGCACACTGGCAGCATTGGGCACGCTGGCATTTGAAAGACTGGCAGAATTGGGCACACTGGCAGCATTGGGCACATGGCACACTGGCAGCATTTGATGGCACAGTCGCAGCATTTGATGGCATAATTGCAGCATTTGGTAGGCACAGTGGTAGCGTTTGATGGCATAGTCGCAGCATTTGGTGGGCACAGTCACAGAATTTGATGGCATAGTTGCAGCATTTGGTGGGCACAGTCACAGTATTTGGTAAGCACAGTGGCAGCGTTTGATGGCATAGTTGCAGCATTTGGTGGGCACAGTCACAGCATTTGATGGCACAGTGGCAGCGTTTGATGGCATATTTGCAGCATTTGGTGGGCACAGTCACAGCATTTGGTAGGCACAGTGGCGGCGTTTGATGGCATAGTTGCATTTGGTGGGCACAGTCACAGCATTTGATGGCACAGTGGCAGCGTTTGATGGCATAGTTGCAGCATTTGGTGGGCACAGTGGCAGCGTTTGATGGCACAGTGGCAGCGTTTGATGGCATAGTTGCAGCATTTGGTGGGCACAGTCACAGCATTTGGTAGGCACAGTGGCAGCGTTTGGCATAGTTGCAGCATTTGGTGGGCACAGTCACAGCATTTGATGGCACAGTGGCAGTGTTTGATGGCATAGTTGCAGCATTTGGTGGGCACAGTCACAGCATTTAGTAGGCACAGTCACAGCATTTGGTAGGCACAGTGGCAGCGTTTGATGGCATAGTTGCAGCATTTGGTGGGCACAGTGGCAGCGTTTGGCATAGTTGCAGCATTTGGTGGGCACAGTGGCAGCGTTTGGCATAGTTGCAGCATTTGGTGGGCACAGTCACAGCATTTGGTTGGCATAGTTGCAGCATTTGGTGGGCACAGTCACAGCATTTGGTGGGCACAGTGGCAGCGTTTGATGGCATAGTTGCAGCATTTGGTGGGCACAGTCACAGCATTTGATGGCACAGTGGCAGCGTTTGATGTTTTTTTTTTTCCAAATTCTTTTCAGTTTATTTGCACTACCCCAATTTTTTTTTAGCGCCAGCTGCCATTGCCCTATGTAGAATGAACTACTACAGCGATGTTCAGATATGGATACTTACGCTGAGCCTAGCTGGGCCAATTTATGTTTGCAAAAAAATATAACACCTGGAGATCTGCTTCAAAGAATCTTGCAATTCCAGCAAGATCTTGTAGATGTGTTTCCAAGTATGCAGCTTGCAATTCCTTTATTACTAGCGTTGCTTGCCAGTTTTTGTGTTTAATTTCCAGCTCCCTATTGTGTTGTGGCCTGCATGTAAAGAATGGAAGATGTTACATATTAGAGGATGAGTCCAGGTTGAAGAAACTTCCTTCCTGAGGCGTTTTTCCGGAGATTGGAGAAAGGATCAGATGTACGGCAGATAACTGCACTGCACACCCTAAGGGGATTCTATATGTGCCTGAGTATAGAGCTGATTGACAGTCCCAGGTTGCTATGGAGCTTCTTGGTCGGTTTGTGCCCATGTAATGGGAGACTGCATCATATCATTACCTGCGGTCAGGTTACATAAACACTCTCCCCCCCTGTTTGTCATCCTACATAATGTATGGTGGAGTTCACAAGGTCATGACAAGAAACGCATTTCAAGGGTTCTCCTGGGGAGAAAGCAAAGCATCTCCCAACTCCCAGGGTCAAGGACTAGGCCATGAATTATTGAGGACCGGAGGCTAGGCTTCCTTATCTTCACCTGTGAATATTCCTTATGTATCCTAATGTTTTACAGATATCAGTGGTGGATCAAAAGCTGGTAAACTCTACGTAATGTGTTTATGAGGGGGTGGTGTCAAGGTTTTTAGCTTTGAAATTTGACGTGTTTATTTCTGTTTGTATCTGTTAGTTGGCCACCATGAAAAAAGCCTTTTATTGTTTTTTTTTCTCTAAGAGCCCGTTCACACCACAGAAACACAGATGCATTTCTACATGTGCATTATCAATGCGTTCCAGTGTGTTTTTCCCCCAGGGTTTCTTGGTTTATTTACCGGTAATACTGCTGTGTTTTTTGATGTGTTTAGGTGCGTTCCATTGCATTTTTCATGCGTTTTGCCCAGGGCTGATCCTAGGGTCACAGGCGTCTGGGTGCAGAAATATTTCTGGCGCTCCCACATGGGCGTGGTCGTTTTACTAACTCCTCCCCATTACAAATGTTTCTATGGCAATGACTCTACCACAGGTATGCTCCCCCACAAAATCTTCATTACCCAGGATCCTTACATGATCTCTTAATAAACAAATTACAGGAAGAGAAGCAGAGTACTTTATTGGGACCTGGAGGGGGGGCTCTCTGATGGACACAGAGAGGGCATTTGTTAGAGAGTCTGTTAGAAAGAGCCCCCAGACATACTACAGACATGATACAGGAGATGGTCAGAGACTGCAGACATAGTACAGGAGATGGTCAAACAGAAACTACAGACATAGTACACGAGCTGGGCAGGGGCTGTGTATCCTATGCAATCTATCATGCTATAAAACATCTAGAGCAGGGGCAGCCCAGAGCACATGTAAGGGATGCTGGGGATGCCAGCACACAGCACACAGCACACTGAACACTGTGACTCACCTTGGTTCTCTCTCTGTGCAGCCTAAGATAGAGATGGGAGGGGGAGGCATTCCAACACTGACTCCCAGTGTGAGAAATTCATTTCTGCGCATTAGCACTCAGCAGCCACTAAAAACTAGAACCCTTGTGTCAGGAAGAGGAGCAGCCCCTCCCCTGAGCACTGCCAGGCTGGACGGGCTTGCCCTATGCTCACACATCAGTTCTGGACGGACACACACCTATGCTCAGAACACTAGTTCTGGACGGACACAAACAAGGAGAGAAAGAGGGAAGGATGGAGGGGAGAACTCACACTTCGGCGCCCCCACTGCTGCAGGCGCCTGGGTGAAAAGCACCCTGGGCACCCTGCCTAGGATCGGCCCTGGTTTTGCCATGTTCCAGTGCAGTTCCTTGCAGAAAAAAAATGCAGCATGTTCTACTCTTGTTGACTATAATGAAACACGCTGGAATGGCGTGAACTTTGCCATTGAAATCCATGTAACCTTCTGTTCATGGTTTTTATTTTTTTAAGAATTTTTATTCACATTTTACAAAATACATGAAAGATTAGAAATGAAAAATGTGGTGCATACACATCATTGGATAACATATGTAGATGAAGTTAGCCAACAGTCAAGAATCACAAAACAATACAATAAACTATATCTAGAGGCGGCTCTAGGCTTTGTGAGGCCGTAGGCAAAACTTAGACATGAGGCCCCACTTACGCCCATAATTTGAAAAATAAATCAAGCAAGAAAAATGGCTGCAGAAAATGCACAGGTGATCAGCGCCACTTCCAGGTCACCCTCTTCACCCATCAGACATTTTCAGCCAATGCAAGGGGTGGGGGGGGGGTGTCGAGAGGGGTGACATAAGAGATCCCTAGCCATGTCCCTGTCTGCAGCTCCCCATCCCCAAACTGTTCCCACTATGTTGGGAGCATGAAATTGTCCAAAATGTCTTGGTATTCTGAGGCCTTAAGAGTTCACTTCACTGGAACTAAGGGGCCAAGCCCAACCCTTGAAAAACAACCCCCACACCATAATCCCCCCCTCCACCAAATGGTTAGTACCAGTGCTTCTGGAAGAATGGTGAAAGATTCCCATAGACATACCTAAACCTTGTGGACAGCCTTCCCAGAAGAGTTGAAGGTGTTATAGCTGCAAAGGGTGGGCCAACTCAATATTGAACCCTACGGACTAAGATTAAAGTACATGTGCGTGTAAAGTCAGGTGTCCCAATACTTTTGGTAATATAGGGCTAGATTCAGCAAGGAGTTACGACGGCGTATCTCCAGATACGCCGTCGTAACTGAGTGAGTGGGGCGTATCTATGTGCCTGATTCTTAGAATCAGTTGCGCATAGATTTGTGTTAGATCCGACCGGCGTAAGTCACTTACGTCGTCGTTTCTAAGTTGCATATTTACGCTGGCCGCAAGGTGGCGTATCTGACGATTTCCGCATCGAATATGCAAATGAGCTAGATACGCCGATTCATGAACGTAGTTGCGGCCGTATCTATTTGCGTCGTTTACGTTAGAGTTACGCCCGGCGTAAAATTACCCCTGCTATAGTGAGGCGCAGCCAATGTTAAGTATGGATGTCGGGACAGCGTCGTATTGTACGTCGTTTACGTCTTTGCGTAAGTCGATTCAGAATGGGTCTGGGAGTAAGTTACATTCACCTACTTTATATTGACTATTTGCGACGTGATTTGGAGCATGCGCACTGGGATACGTCCACGGCCGGCGCATGCGCAGTTCGTTCGGCGCGTCGTTTACGTCGGGTCACGATTAGTTTACATACAACACGCCCCCTACCTGCCGTATTTGAATTACACGGGGATACGCCGGTACATTTACGCTACGCCGCCGCAACTTACAGAGCAAGTGCTTTGTGAATACAGCACTTGCCTGTAAAAGTTGCGGAGGTGTAGCGTAAATCGGATACGCTATGCCCGCACAAAGATACGCTCTCCATCCTGAATCTAGCCCATAGTGTATTTACATATTGTTAGAGGCTCCCTCTTGTGGTAAGCTGTAAATCAGGAATGCTAAAAGACAGCTGTCATAAAATCAGCTCACCACATGACGTGTCTTCTGCTTTCAGAGCTTGTTCACATTAGGCGCTGCCTGCTGCAAACCATGTGGGTGTCATTCATTTCTAATGACACCCCCATGCATCTGGCAAATGTGCATGTGTTTGCGGCTGTCAAAATGCGTAGAACCACAGTACAATATTAAATAGTACCGTTTGGTTTGGTGCACTGCGATTTTAAAAATAATGCCACTTTATTTGTGCATGTTTCATGCATGTAAGTCAGCCTATTAAAATGAATATGAATGCACAAAAACATGCCTTACGGTGTGAATGAGCATTCAATCATTCAGACTGATTTTACTCTCAGAGAAACAGAGCACACCGTCTTTCTGCGCAAACCCTAAGCGTGAAGAAAAGCTTCCAATGAAATTATTAAACAGGGTTGCCCCCAGGCACATACATAACTATACATAGAATTATACAGAAGGTTTTTAAAACATAAATGTACTGTACATGGATATGAATATTTAGATCTAGCTGATCATATTGACAGATATATATATATATATATATATATATATATATATAAAAAAGACTATTGTTTTTAAATTACCCTGCTAATCAATTTAAAAGGGTTGTAAAGGTAATTTTTTTTCTCCTAAATAGCTTCCTTTACCTTAGTGCAGTCCTCCTTCACTTACCTCATCCTTCCATTTTGCTTTTAAATGTCCTTATTTCTTCTGAGAAATCCTCACTTCCTGTTCCTCTGTCTGTAACTCGCCACCGTAATGCGAGGCTTTCTCCCAGGTGTGGAGTGTCATGCTCGTCCCCTCCCTCGGACTACAGGAGAGTCAGGACGCTCTCTACGTTGCAGATAGAGAAAGGAGCTGTGTGTTAGTGGGCGTCCTGACTCTCCTGTAGTCCAATGGAGGGGGCGAGCGCGACACTCCACACCAGGGAGAAAGCCTTGCATTACTGTGATCTTTTTGGCTATTTGTAAGTAGGGCGATCTTCCAATTGGCCATCAATAAAAATGGAATCCCACTGACCACTAATGCAAAGATCATTCTTCCTGTTGACCACCACTGTAATGGGGCCTTTCTCGACTGACCATCAATAAAAGGGTGTCCTTATCCCACTAACCATCAATCTAAAGGGGGCATTACAATGACTGGCAACGTAAGGGGGAACTACACCAACCAATTGTTTAAGGGGTCACTACACTGACCACCAGTGTAAATTGGCATTTCACTGACCACCAATGCAAGCAGGTTATTTTCAAACGACCATTAGTGTAAGGGGCAAAGTTCCTGTAACCACCAGCATAATGGGGCTTTTCTTCACTGACCATGAATGTGTGTCCTTGTCCCACTGACTACCAATCCAAGGACATTTCCTCATTGACCACTAATGTAACAATGACCACCAATGTAAGGGGGCACTACAAACTGACCAAAAATGTAAGGGGGCACTACACACTGACCAACAATGTAAAGGGGCACTACACACTAACCAACAATGTAAGGGGGCACTACACACTGACCAACAATATAAGGGGGCACTACACACTGACCAACAATGTAAGGGGGTGCTACATGACCATCAGTGTAATTAGGCTTTTCTCCGCTGACTATCAACGTAAGGGTCAAATGAATAAAAAGGCATCCAAGAGGCACTGCAAATTTCATACAAATAAAAAAAAAAAAACGACTAAAGCCCCGTACACACAATCGGAATTTCCGATGGAAAAAGTCATACGGACTTTTTCCATCGGAAGTTCCGACCGTGTGTATGTCCCATCGGCAGGGCCGCCATCAGGAATTATGGGGCCCCTTACACAGCTTCAGGCATGGCTTCAGGCATGGGCCCCCTGGAGCAGAGAACCAGGGGGGGGGGTGCTGCCGCCTGAAATTGAGAAGGGGGGGCTTTACAAAAAAAAAAGAAATACAGAAATATATATATAAGAAAAAAGGGGGGATAGCCATCCGGGGCCCTGGGGACTTCTGGGCCTTATTTTGTAATTTATTTTTATAAAAGAACAAATAAATTAAAGGGGGGTTGCCATCTGGGACCTCTGGGCCCTTTAATAAAAATAAATAAACCTCTTGCCCCTTTAATAAAAAAATAAAATAAAAAAAAATGATATAAACAAAAATAAATAAATAAACATTTATAAAATAAAAGGGGGGTTTGCCACATGGGGCCCTGGGGACATCCGAGCTCTTTATTATATGTATATATATATATATATATAAAAAAATAAAATAAAAAAAAATATAAAAAAAAATATTATTTTTATAAAAAAAAGGGGGGTTGCCATCCGGGGCCCTGGGGACCTCTGGGCCCTTTAATAATAATAATAATAAAAAAAAAAAGGGGGTTGCCATCTGAGGGCCTCCGGGCCTCTAAGAAAAAAAAAATATTTGGCCCTTTAATAAAAAATAAAATAAAAATATATTAAAAAAATATATTTTTTTATAAAAAAATAAGTAAAAAAAGGGGGGATTGCCATCTGGGCCCCTGGGGGCCTCCGGGCCCCTGGGAGCCTCCCTTTATTTTTTGTTAAAGAGGGTTGCCATCCGGGCCCCTAGGGACCCCCGGGCCCTTTACAGATGTACTGCCTGTACCCCCCTGATGGCGGCCCTGCCCATCTGACATTCTTCCGAGGAATTCCATCAGAGTTTAGATAGAGAAATGTTCTATTTTACTCTGGTGGAATTCCTTCGGAATTACGATGTTAGTTTGGCCGGGCAAAAGCCTGATCGTGTGTACGGGGCATAAGAGGCAAAAACATTTGAAAAGCCCATTGACTCAGTTTCGGCTGCTCACAACAGACAAGGCTACCCTCCTGTGGGTACCCCAGCAGGTTACTAGAAAAAAAAAAAAGCATGCACCAGGGGTTCAGTTATAAATGAGAACCTTGAATTGACTCAAATTAAGGCTTTCCTGTTTGAATCTGTGCAGGGAAGCTAATTGCCGGATAAGAAGAATTACTCGCCAATAGTATCTGCATGAGCAATCAGGATATTTTGATTGCTTTGACGAAGAAGGAGTTCCTTTGACCCCTGAAATGTGTTGGCTTTCTTTTAGCACAATACCATTAAATTAAATTAGACTCTCTTATCATTTGGTCTGGTGCTCTTTCCATGTATGCATATTTTTTTTCCATTCAACGTAAGGGTGTTCTTCTCCCGCTGGGGTTTCAAACCGACCCGATGCTGCCAGGCGGAAGCGCTAACCACTTTACCACTGTTAAATGTTTGTTAGGTCTAGGGGCAGATGAAGAAGCTTCATTACTTAAAGTGGGGAAAATAATTATTTGATCCCCTGCAGATTTTGTAGGTTTGCCCACTTACAAAGAAATGAAGGGTCTATAATTTTCTATCATAGGTGTATATCAACCAAAAATACAGAAAAAAAAAAAACATAAAACAAATGCTATAAATGAAGTTGCAGTTCAGTGAGTAAAATAAGTATTTGATCCCTAGGCAAAACATAACTTAGTATTTGGTGGAGAAACCCTTGTAGCAAGCACAGAGGTAAGACATTTCTTGTAGTTGGTGTCCAGGTTTGCACACATCTCAGGAGGGAGTTTTTTAATCTATTCTTCTTTAAAGATCTTCTCTTAATCCTTAAGGCAGTGGTTCTCAACCTTTCTAGTGCCGTGACCCCTTGATAAAATTTCCCAAGTTGTGGGGACCCCTAACAGTAAAATTATTTTTGTAGCATGGGTTGTCAGCACCCAAGGCAAGCCAATTAATTTGCGCCCCTAACCCACAGCCATTTAGCGCTCCCTGAGTCCCTTCCACTCGTACAGTATTAACCCCTTATGGTACATTTAGGATGTGCCACTCTTTCTCTTTGTTCTCCTTTCTTTCCCTTTTATCTCTCTCTATCCTAATTTATTGTTTTTTTCCCCATGCCTCTCTCTTCTCCTTGGTGGGGGGGGGGGGGGGGGGAATTCTGATCAGCCACTTAGATGCTCTTGATCAAGGTCATCTGCTGATCTGAGAACTGTAGTGGGGACTTTTAATGGCAACTATAATCACAGGTAGTTTTTACTCACTGCGTCTCCAGCTTCACTGTGTCTGACTTTGAGGTGTCTCATAGCAGTGACACCTATGCCGAAATCAGGAGGTAGGGTCTTCTCCAGCCCCTCCCACTTCACATTTCTTATCAGTCAGCTGACCTCTAGTCTATGCCCCCCAGCAATGCCGTGAACTGAATGGGTAGCTGCAAAGAGGCTGAGTGTGTGGCCACATGCTTCAGGAACAGCCCAGCTGGGCGGCTGCAAAAGGGCTGGGAGAGCAGCGCGGGATTCAGGAACAGCCCAGGATTTGATGACCCCTGGCAAATCATCATTTGACCCCAGAGGGGGTCCCAAAACCCAGGTTGAGAACCACTGCCTTAAAGCTTCTTGGCTGTCTCTTGGCAACTCAAAGTTTCAGCTCCCTCCCTCCATAAATCTTCTATAGGATTAAGGTCTGGAGACTGACTCCCTGACCTTAATGTGCTTCTTCTTGAGCCACTCATTTGTTGCCTTGGCGGTATGTTTTGGGTCATGCTGGAAGACCCATCCACAACCCATCTTCAGTGTTCTGGCTGAGAGAAGAAGGTTCTTATCCAAGATTTTACAATGCATGGACCCATCCATTGGCCCCACAATGCGGTAAAGTTGGCCTGTACTTTTAGCAAAGAAACAGCCCCAAAGCATCATGTTTCCACCGCCATGCTTGACTGTAGGGATGGTGTTCTTAGGGTCATAGTCAGCATTTTTCTTCCTCCAAACGCGGCGAGTCGAGTTAATGCCAATGAGCTCAATTTTAGTCTCGCCTGACCAGACTACCTTTTGCCAATCCTTCTCTGAATCATTTAGGTCAGTGGTTCTCAACCCCCTAGTGCCGTGACCCCTTGATAAAGTTTCCCAAGTTGTGGGGACCCCTAACCGTAAAACTTATTTTCATAGCGTAGGTTGTCGGCACCCAAGGCAAGAAAAGTAATTTGGGCCCCTAATCCGCGGACATTTAGCGCTCCCTGAGTGCTTTCCACTCGTACAATATTAAAACCCTAATGGTACATTTTAGGATGTACCACTCTTTCTCTTGGTTCTCCTTTCTTTCCCTTTTATCTCTCGCCATCCAAATTTCTTGTTTTTTCCCCCATCTTTCCCTCTAACTGTCTTTCTTGCTCTCTATTTTTTTCCTTTCTCTTCCTTTTTTTTTGTTCCTCCCCTCCTATCATCTTCCTGGGAGAACAGTGCAGGCTTCAGGAACAGCCCAGGATTTGGTGACCCCTGGCAAATCATCATTTGACCCCCAGGTTGAGAACCACTGATTTAGATGTTCATTGGCATGACTGTACATGTGCCTTCTTCAGGAGGGGGACTCATCGTGTTTAGAGGAAGAAAAATGCTGACTGTGACTCTGTAGCAATGTCTTTTAGTCTAATGAGAACCTTTGAGGCCACAGACTGCTGACATCCTTCAATATGTAGTGGGTTGTAAGACATAGTGGGTGAAAAGATGGTGAAAGTCACTTCTTGGATGCAAAAGAGGTTTTATTTCTTTTAACACTCCTTTTATATTTTTGGAAGAGAAAGAGGGTTAGGGCCAGGACACCCTCAAGTAGTTATAGATTCATTTGGCAGACTCCGAGACTTCACTAGAAGGACAGCCGTGCAGGGAAAGGCCCAAGCAAGAAGCCGCATCTGCACTTGCAGGAATGCTGTCTCCTATGGTAACAGTCCTTTAGCAGTTTCTAAATCAAATGTTATAGTTCTTTCAGCTTCACTACAATTGCTCCTTGTAGTTCTTCGATACTGAGCTCCCGGAGCTCACTAGACACACTGATTCATTGACTCTAAATCCCTTCAAGCTCCTCCAAGGTTTGTGGTGGTATCCCCTCAAGCGTCACCCCTGCTTCTCTGCTGGGTCCCTAGCTTGGCACTCCAGATACTTCTCAAGCTTCACCCCTGCTGACCGACTCGGTCCCTGGCTTGACACACAAGGCTGCTCTGCAAGCGTCTCCTCCGCTGGTTGGCTCCCTGACTTGATCACCGCCTAAAGCTTCCCGTTTCTCCACCGTGCCCTTTCGGTGAGAATATGGTTCCGGTACTTGCTTAAAGCGGAGGTTCTGCTGGAAAACTTTTTTTTTTTTTAACACTACTGGGCTGCTGTTCAAATACAAATTTCTTTACCTTCTAGTGCCAATCTTGCAGCCGCCACGATCGTGCTTTGTCAAGAAAGAATAATTTATAAAACTGAGTGATGGACATTGCCATCTTCATTGTGGGCACTCTGAAGCCCTCCTCGATGTCTTCCGGGATGCAGCGAATGCTGATGTCCCAGCATTCACCGCATAATCCCGCGCATGTGCAGTATTGACAGCGAGCCGCGCCGTCAACAATGCACGGTTGCCATCACAACGGCCGGCGGCGTCCTGAAAAAGACACGCCCTGCTGTGATGTTACACTAGTCCTTTACCAGCACAGCTCGAACGCTTCCCACGTCACGTGACAGCACAGCTAGCGCGAGACTACACGCGCAGCTAGTTCTGTTGATGTGCTATGATTGGCCTGCACGTCACTGAACGAAAACCAAACCAACAGCGCCCACAATGCACAGCGCTGCTGGGGAAAATTGCGACACGCCCACTTCCCGCTGGGATGGAAACCCGGAAGCACAGCAGATTACAGGTAAGGGACCATTGAAAAAAAAAATGTAAACGCTATGATGCTTAAATGGGATGAAGGTTAAAGATGCTGGAAAGTTCATTTTGAGGGTGAACCTCTGCTTTAAGTAACTCACTGTGGTCCCTGGTAAAGGTGGTTGGTCCCTCTGTGTCGACAGTTTCCCCTCTACCTCCGACCATGACAGGTTCTCCGGCTGGCAGAACCGTAAACTCTGGTTTGACTGCAAGCCACAGCCCCAACCCTGCACTGCCCTCTTACTTCTGGATAGGCCCTCAGATAGCCTGGCAGCCAAATGTCCCTGGGATAGACCCAATCTCCAGTCTAGGAGCCCGGGCATACTACACACATCCACTCAGGCACTGGCAGCCATTCAGGTGGCACAGAACATAGATCACCTGACTCCACACGAATATATAGGTTCTCCCAGCAGGCTAAGGGATTCAAGAAAATCCCTGCCTATTGGCTGAGATATCCCATACACCCATAACATAAAATGTCCTTCTCACATCTAATGCCACCAAGTGCCCGACCACCTAGTGGCAGAAGAGAAAAGTACAACAAAGCCAAACTTAGGGAGAAATCAATGGATCTCTAACAACTATCTACAGTAAGGAAAAAGGGAATAGCCGCTCCAGGTGGGAACCCAGATGAATATTCTCCGCTGCAGATAACTCAGGTGCAGGCAATGAACTCAGCATGACGTGTTGACGTGTTTCGCACTGAAACTAGTGCTTAGTCATTGCCATGACTAAGCACTAGTTTCAGTGCGAAACGCGTCAGCTGTCAGGTTTTTATTTCATTTTGCTGTAACTTGTAGTGCTGTCCTTCTTTTATTAAAGGCTACAATTTGTTCAGATTGCGGCTGTCCAGAGACAATTCTTGTTCCAACTATCTACAGTAGCTACTCCTGACAAGGAATTTGGTAAGGAGCTCCCTGACTAATCCCCAGAGCGCTACAACCATTAGAACATCATCCCTATAGTCAAGCATGTCCGTGGAAACATTATGCTTTGGGGCTGGTTGTCTGCTAAAGGTAAAAACCGACTTTACCTTAATGAGGGACCAATAGATGGGGACATGTACTGTAAAATCTTGGATGAGAACCTTCTTCCCTCAGCAGGAACACTGAAGATGGGTCATGGATGGGTCTTCCAGCATTACAATAACCCAAAACATACCGCCAAGACAACAAAGGAGTGGATAAAGAAGAGGCACATTAAGGTCATGGAGTCTCCAGACTTTACTTCCATAGAATTTTTTTGGAGGAAGTGGAAACAGGCAACAGCCAAAAAACCTTAAAGCGGAGCTCCACCCTAAAGTGGAACTTCCGTTTGTCGGAACCCTCCCCCCTCCGGTGTCACATTTGACACCTTTCAGGGGGAGGGGGGTGCAGATACCTGTCTAAAGACAGGTATTTGCAACCACTTCTGGGCACACAGTCTGCGGATAGACTGTGGGCAGGGCATCAGATCCTGTCCCCCCCCCCCCGTTGTGTTCTGGGAAACACAACGGGGACCAGTGAGCCACAATGCTTTGCTTCCTAGTTCCCTCACCGAGGATGGTGGTGGGGGCAGCAGAGTGATGAGCGACCGCTCGTCTTCTGCTGCGGACGCTGCTGGACTCCAGGACAGGTAAGTGTCCTAATATTAAAAGTCAGCAGCTGCAGTATTTGTAGCTGCTGGCTTTTAATATTTTTTTTTTTATTCGCCGGAGATCCGCTTTAAGAGAAGATCTGTAAAGAAGAGTGGACCAAAATCCCTCCTGAGTTGTGTGCAAACCTGGTAACCAACTACAAGAAACGTCTTACCTCTGTGATTGCCAACAAGGGTTTCTCCACCAAGTACTAAGTCATGTTTTGCTTGGGGATCAAATACTTATTTTACTCTCTGAACTGCAACTCAATTAATAGCATTTGTATTGTGTGTTTTTCTGGATTTTTGGTTGATATTCTGTCTCTAGTATTTAAAATACACCTATAATAAAAAATGTAGACCCTTCTTTCCTGTGAAAGGGGGCAAACTTACAAAATCTGCAGGGGGTCAAATAATTATTTTCCCCACTATACCTTACCCCCACTCCGGGCAGTTCTGGTGCTGCCCTCTTCTTCCTCTGGCTTTGGAATGTCCTGTGGCATCATGTCATACAATGTAGGGCTTACTACTCTGTAATGTATGTGAAGGAGGTAGGTATGTACCTGAGGCTGGAGGTGACGTAGGAAAAACCAGTCGCACCACTAGAGGGACCCTGGTGGAGTGAGGAATACGGTACTATTTATATTTATTGACTTGCATAGTTACATAGTTAGACCCCTTTCACACTGAGGAGTTTTTCAGGCAGTACAGCGCTAAAAATAGCGCTGCTATACCGCCTGAAAAAACTCCTGCACTGCATACTCAATGTGAAAGTCCGAGGGCTTCCACACTGAGGCGATGCGCTGGCGGGAGAGAAAAAAATCACCTACCAGCAGCATCTTTGGAGCGGTGAGCGGAGCGGCCTGTATACCTCTCCTTTCCATTAAAAAAAATGGTAAATCGCGGCAATACCGCCCGCAATGCGCCTTTGCAGAGGCGCTTTGCGTGCGGTATTAACCCTTTATCGCCCGCTAAAGGGGGTTAATACCACACCGCTAGCAGCCGAATCCCGCGTCAAATCCGGCGGTATAGCGCCGCTATTTTTAGCGGCGCTATACCGCCACCATGCCTCCAGGGCGTGTGAAAGGGGCCTTAGTCAGGTTGAAAAAAGACACAAGTCTATCCAGTTCAACCATAAGCTTATGGACTCTGTTAACTAATTAAGGGACTTCTGAAGGCAATTGGTTCCACCAGATCTTAGTTTGGGATATCAGAGTAAAGGGAAGTGAATACAAATGCATGTCACAATATTTAGATATTCATTTGTAAAAAAAATTGAAAACCATTTATCATTTTCCTTCCACTTCACAACTATGTGCCACTTTGTGTTGGTCTATATCACATAAAATCCCAGTAAGGCCCCTTTCATACTTGTGCGACTTGACCTGCGACTTGGGACTGCAAAGTCGCATGACAAGTCGTACCCCATGATTTCCAATGAGTACCATTCATATCTGTGCGACTTCAAGTCGCACCAACTTCAAAGTAGTCCCTGCACTACTTTGGTCCGACTTTGATGCAAGTCGAGGTCCATAGACCTTAAGTTTACACAGGCATTCCCTGAAATTGCGTCAAAATCACGGCCGCAAAATCGCGGCAAAATCGCTTGACTTTGAAGCTGCGGTAGTGTGAAAGGGTCCTTAGATACATTTATGTTTTTGGTTGTAACATGACAAAATGTGGAAAATGTCAAGGGGTATAAATACTTTTTCAAGGCACCGTAAAGTCAATATAATAGGAACTCTCTCAATTCTTCTTTCTAGCCGCACCCATTGGTGAAATATTCAGGTGTGATGCTGAGTGGGCAGGGATGGAGATTTCTGCTTGGCGCTGTCCAGGTGCTGAAGCTGGGGGAAGAAGAGAGGAATGGAGAGGGAGAGCTGACAAGAGGAGGTGGGTGATGTGTGGAAGGGACCAGAGGGTGGAGACACTGGGAGGGGGATGCAATATGCGGATCCAGACAGGCAAGGGAGAGGGAGTGGAGGTGGAGAGAAGCTGGAGGCGCAACAGCTGTGGAGGAGAGGAAAGAGAAAGAGCAAGGGGGGTGGGAGCTGAGGCTTTTCCGCAGACACTGATACTCCTGCAACCCCCCCCTCTTTTCACCGAGCAGCAAGGGACCCCCTCACTGAGCAAGGCAAGGACAGACATGCATTGGAGCGTGTGATGTGGGGAGAGAGACCAGAGAGCAGGTAAGCAGATATATGTCAGCGTCTTGTGTCCTCTTGAATAGTATCAGTCCTCTTTCTTCCTTTATTTCCATGTCTCATGTTGTCTGTGTGTGGCTGTGCCTGGCAATGCTCTCTCTGCTTCTTCATTCACAATAGCTGCTGTCTCTGCCTTTACCTCGCTCTTCCCCGCTCTCACATCTGCTGCCCTGTATCACTCTGTGCTCCGCTTTATCCTCCTCCCTAGTCTTAATTTGTATAATTGCACCTCTGTCGATCTGTCTTCCTCTCTCACATAAACACCATATTATCCCCGGTGATCCCATGCTGCGTTCTGCCCCTCTTCATCCCTCCACCATGCACCAAGCTGCCCATGTGTCAACCATATATTCCATTTACTATGAGTACCGCTTCCCATGTCGTTACAGCACGTTACCTGTCCCTTTATATCATCTGTCATCTTCTTCTGCCTTCTGATTTCTCCCTCTCCATCCCCCTGACCCTCCCTCCTCCCATCTGTCAAGATCTATGGTCTCCGAGGGCTAGTGTCCCAATGGACTGATGTCTTATGTGGACGCTGCCCTGTTCCAGGTTTGGTCCTGTCCTTGCAGCCTGCTCGGTGATGGAATCCCCATTCTATGCTGGAATTCCCAATCCTCCATTTCTAGGAGCCCCCACTTCCAATTATGTCCCCTGTGCCTCCTTCCTTAATTAATTTCCAATAACCCATCTACAAGCAGCCCCCCCCTCCCCCAGCTTCCAGTACTTGATTCCCCATTTCTCCATTT